>PVKV010025829.1:0-29016 GCA_004027835.1 Alouatta palliata | reverse complement strand
TAAGCAACTTCAGCAAAGTCTCAGGATACAAAATCAATGTGCAAAAATCACAAGCATTCCTATACACCAATAACAGACTTAAAGACAGCCAAATCAAGAACCAACTGCCATTCACAATTGCTACAAAGAGAATAAAATACCTAGGAATACAACTAACAAGGAATGTAAAGGACCTCTTCAAGGAGAACTACAAACCACTACTCAATGAAATAAGAGAGGACACAAACAGATGGAGAAACATTCCATGTTCAAGGCTAGGAAGAATCAATATCGTGAAAATGGCCATACTGCCCAAAGTAATTTACAGATTCAACGCTATCCCTATCAAGCTACCAATGACCTTGTTCGCAGAACTGGAAAAAATCACCTTAAACTTCATATGGAACCAAAAGAGAGCCCGCATAGCCAAGTCAATTCTAAGCAAAAAGAACAAAGCTGGAGGCAGCACACTACTGGACTTCAAACTATACTACAGAGACAAAACTTCTTATCTGAGAAATTTAGAAGCAACTAGACTTCCCTATTATCTAAAGCAGGGATCTGGTTCTAACCTTCTTTACCCAAAGCTTATAAGTAATTAGAATTTCTGTACATCTCCAGAATGCACACATATCAAAACTTACTGTGTAACCCTTGCTGACATTCAGGCACAAAAAATGTCTACAAATTTAACCATTTATCATGACCTATGTGACTAACATGGTCAAAAATACACTTAAGGTCCCACTTTAAGTTCCATAAATATCCCTAAGCAAAAATTCATCACGGGGCGCTCAGCCCTCCCTTGCTGAGATGCCCCACTGCACTCTTCTGCAGTGCACTGTCTATCTATCATAATAAAACTTTCCTTTTCAATCCTATACTGGCATCAGTAAATTCTTACCAACCTGTGAGGTGATCGCTCTCTGGTGCTGGGGCTCTGACATCTCACCCAGCACTAAGTAATCAGTACTTCATTCTGTTCTAAAATGATACCCCCAAAAGAGTAATTTCAAAACAACCATCGTAAGTCATTCATATTTTTAAAAAAATATTTGTCCTTCTGTGTCCATGCACACAGCATATATATATATATATATATGAGGAAGATTCTGAAAAGATATGCATAAAAAATAAAAACTGTGAAAGACATATGAATGGGAAATATTTAATATTCTTTAGATCTTTTGTGATCAACATATTCTCAGTCTTCTCAATAAACACTGATAACACATATCTGCCATCAAAGAAATAATAAAGGCTTAACAGAATACAAAAGACACTTGTTTCAATTTCCTCTGAGGAAGAGTCATAGCAATAAATATGGGTTTTTGTTCAGTTCTTGTTGCCTCTTCCTAGGGTCAGGTTTAATTCCTCCCCAAGTGGAAGACTAAAAACAAAGCTTAGGCATGCTGCAAACAGAAGATTCCGGAGTCAGACTCTGCTTCAAAGGTGAGCCTGCTGTGCTCCATCACAGAGGCCCTGACACACTCCAGGGGTTGGATTTGATCAGGTTGTGGTTGCCGTACTGTCTGACCCCAGGCAAATGAGTTCTGTGTACGTGTGAGTTTCAGCCTTATTAAAAATGTTGAAAAGCCAGATCCCACAGATCCCAGCACTTCCTGCAGTAACTTCTCCCTCGCAGGACACAGCAGGCAGGCCAGTCCTCAATAGTTACTACTGCCAGTTTTCTTCTAGTAGGGGCATATCTTGTTCAGGACAGCAGAATTACTACTGGCTGAATCCACTCAGTCAGTGATAACTGGAGGAGATCAACTATGTCAGAGAGCCTTTGATAAGACCTTTAGGTGATCAAGGCTCCCTAAACTTAACTTCTTTATTCACGCTCAGTGAAGAAATGATATTCTCTGTCTGTAGAGTGGCTAACCCAGGGTCATTCTGATTTCCAATATCGTAATATGGTATCAATGAAGGTGTAATTCAGAATTTTTAAATTCTCTTCAGAAACTTTATTCTTAAACCTACAGGTAATTTTCTAATGGTGCAATTAAACATAAGCATTACTTATACCTTTACATAAGTTCATATTTAGAATAATGAAGAATAGTGCCAACATATATGTTAGTTATTAGTGATCCTTTCCATGTAAATGCATACATATAAAGCAGTTACTTCTTCAGAGAAAGGTTGGTGTCTGAAAGACAACTCTGGGTTCGCAGTGAGTCCTTGGAGCCTGGGGAAGAACTAGAAGCTTCCTATGGTGCTAATTCTTGCTTTGTGCTTTTTATCCTAATGGTCCACATCTCTGGATGTAACGCAGCCTAGCCGCTGCTGCGCGGGTTCTAACAGCAGCATCTTCCCTGTCTTGGTCACTTCCTGTGGTTGTCTGTGGGTACTCTGACTTTAACCAAAACTTATTTTTTCCGTCTTCTGAGTTTCCCTGAATTGCTGTACTTTTAAAGAAAATATTTACTAAAAGGTACATACCCTCACTGCTATAAACTGAACGACAGCTGAACATTTCCCACAGCAAACCCCACACCACTTGACCTTTATGCCTTTGCTTTTACTTTCTTCTTCCGCAAAAGCCCTCCTCCACTTGCTGCCTATAGAATTAGACCCATTTTCCCAAACCCTAGCTATCACAAGCCCCTCCATAAAGCCTTTTTAATGCCCCCCAAGAAATCAAATATAATCTCTCATTTCTCCAAACACTGAAATGGTGCTGCCGCAGGAGTCCTCAGACTGCATCTACCTCACTGCACAGTCGCTTGGTACAGCAAGTCCTTGTAGCACTCTGAGAGGAGGCCAAGGAGCATAGAGGTCAGAGAAACAAGAGACAGCAACCCGACTTAGTTTGAATCCCTGACTCCTCACTTCATTTCTGACTTTAAATTATTCATCCTCTCCGTGTCTTAGTTTCTGCATCTGCAGAAGGACGATAAAAACAATACCTGCTCTTAAGACCACGGTGGGAGTAAGCTTAGTCCATGCCTGCAGTGTGCTCAGTGAAGCAGAAGAATGTGTCAGTAAGGAGAGAAACCTCGGTTGCAAATCTGGTGGGTTCTAGTCCTAGCTCTTTAAACATACTGTTCCCGGGAATGAACTCTGACCTTTTTACTTGCTCACATTCCTTTCTAAGGGGTCTGGGGAGTCATGCTTCACAACCCCTTAAAGCTCATTAAACAGGTCTTTTTTGACCCAATATATTGTGGCTTACTTTTCTGCCATGGCATCACGTGACAAACAGACCCTCCCCCACCCCACCCTCCTTAACTTAAGCTTTCCTTTCTATTGACTCCAAGTTTTTGAACAAAGCTTTACTGTTTCAACCAATTGCCAAATAAAGAATTCCTAAACCTGCCTATGACTTATAAGCTCCTACTTCAAGATGTCCTGCCTTTTCAGACCAAACCAATGTATACCTCCCACAAATTGATGTATGATTTTACCTACAATTCTTATCTTCCTGAAATGTATTAAATGAAACCGTAACCCAATTGCTTCAGGTGTACTTTCTTAGGACCTCTTGAGACTGTTTTCCTGGGCTGTTGTCACATACATTGGCTCAGAATAAAACACTTTATATGTTTTCACAGAATTTGGTTTTCCTGCCATCATTACTCTCTGTGTGACCTTGAACATGTTAGTCAACTATTCTCTGCCCTAATTTTCTCATCCTAAAAGGTATATGACAAAAATAGCAACTACCTTATAGGTTTATATTGACATTTAATGTAACACATGCAGACATAAGAACATGTAGTAAGTTCTAATAAATATTGCAATTTATTGTAAGAGCCACTCCAAGCTAGGTAAACTTATGGCAAACACTTAAAAAACATTACTTGTTATCATTCAGTTATGAATGCTTATTGTGTGACCCTAGTACCTAGCCTAGATAACTTAGAATTACAGGCTAGGAGAAAAAAAGATAGAGACAGAATGAGAGAGTAAGCAAGAGAGAAGGGGATTTATTATTCCTTCTTCTTCTCCTTTCTGACTCAATTTTATAAAGGATTATCTTTTGGATGAGAATGTTCTTGCCTGTGAAGCTGAATCTGAATTCATGGTTCTATTCGGTGCAGGGGCATACCGACAAGCAGCATGCCTGTGTGTCTAAATAGACACTGAACATCACAAAAGCCCTTGTCACAGTGAAAGCAGTGGAATGTGGAGCATGGCTTGCTATGCTTCAAAATCTACTTCCTGCTTCACCCTCACAGTCTGTCTAGAACTCTGAGCTTCCTGTCTCACCATTTTTCTGAATTTGCTAATTATTCCTTTCAATCTACTTTGAATGTAATTCCTGGATTTCACACCTAGTCTCCAGTCTGTGCAACTTAAATAACCAAGTGATGACAGAGAAAGCCTTCCAACAGAAAACAGTTTCTGGACTCCTAGAACCATTTTTCTCTAACCCTGTGTTTATTGTTTGTTTAAAAGGGGTGGTGTCCAAGTTGCTCAGTGAGGTAAGGTGGCTCATGTCTTTAATCCCAGCGCTTTGAGAGGCTGAGGCAGGAGGATTGCGTAAGGCCAGGAGTTCAAGACCAGCCTGGGAAACATAGTGAGATCTATCTCTACAAAAAAATGAAAGTAAAAAATGGCTGACATTGTGGCATGCACCAGAATTTCCAGTTACTAAAGAGTTCAAGGTTACAGTAAGCTATTATCTCACCATTGCACTCCAGCCTGGGCTGCACAGTGAGACTGTGTCTCTAAATAAATAAATACATAAAAATAAAACAATAAAAGGAGTTATGTGTGTATTTGCAAATTTGAAATCTACTGATTTTACCTTCACTTCTATTTTTCTCTTATCTTTCACCAGCTTTCTCCTATCTTCTGAACTCCATCACACTCCAGCCCACTTCCAACCTGCAAACTTTGGGGCATTTGCAAAATAAAACTTCCATTTTTGAGGAAATACTAGCCAGAGCAATCAGGCAAGAGAAAGAAATAAAAGGCATCCAAAAAGAAAAAGAAGAAGTCAAACTATCTCTCTTCATAGACAGCATAATTCTATATCTAGAAAACCCTAAATACTCTACCAAAAGCTTCTGGAACTGATAAACAACTTCAGTAAAGTTTCAGGATATGAAATCAATGTATAAAAATCAATAGCATTCCTATAAAACAGTAACTTTCAAGCTGAGAACCAAGTCAAGAACACATTCCCATTTATAATAGTTCCAAAAATAAAAATAACTAGGAATACTTCTAATAAAGGAAGTCGAAGATCTCTACACGGAGAACTACAAAACACTGCTGAAAGAAATCACAGGTGACACAAACAAATAGAAAGACATTCCATAGTCTGGATTGGAAGAATCAATATCATTAAAATGACCAGACTCCCCAAAGAAATCAACATATTCTATGCTATTTCTATCAAACTACCAACATCATTTTTCACAGAGCTAGAAAAAAAATTCTAAAATTAATATGGAACCAAGAAAGAGCTCAAATAGCCAAAGCAATCCTAAGCAAGAAGAATAAAGCCAGAGGAATCCCATTATCAGATTTCAAGCTATACTATGAAGATATAGGGACCAAAACAGCATGGTACTGGTACAAAACAGATAAATGCCAATGAAACTGAATAGAAAACCCAGAAATAAAGTCACACATGTCCATCCATCTGATCTTCAACAAAGTCAACAAAAATAAGCAATGGGGAAAGTACTCCCTTTACAATAAATGGTGTTGGGCTACCTGGCTCGCCACATACAGAAAAATGAAACTAGACCCCTACCTTTCCTCATACACAAAAATTAACTCAAGATAGATTAAAAGATTCAAATGCAACACCTTAAACTATAAGAATCCTAGAAGACGATTTAGGAAACTCCATTCTGGACATCGATCTTGGGAAAGAATTTATGACCAAGTCCTCAAAAGCAATTGCAACAGAAACAAAAATTGACAAGTGGGACCTAATTAAACTAAACAGCTTCTGCACAGCAAAAGAAACTATCAAAAGAGTCAATGGACAACCTACAGAATGGGAGAAAGTATTTGCAAACCATGTATCCAACAATGTTCTAATATCCAGAATCTATAAGGAACTTAATCAATTTAACAAGCAAAAAACAAATAACCCCTTTTAAAAAATGGGCAAAAGACATTAACAGACACTTCTCAAAAGAAGACATACAAGTGGCCAACAAATGTGAAAAATTTTTCCACATTACTAACCATCAGAGAAATGCAAATCAAAACCATAACGAAATACCTTCTCACACCAGTCAGAATAATTATAATTTTAAACATCAAAAAACAACAGACGCTGGTGAGGCTGTGGAGAAATGGGAATGCTTATACACTGTTGGTGGGAATGTAAATTAGTTCAGCCACTGTGGAAAGCAGTTTGGAGATTTATCAAAGAACTTAGAACTATTGTGTGACCCAGCAATTCCATTATTGGGTATATTCCCAAAAGAAAATAAATCATTCTAAAATGATCAGTCTAACAGACACACACACTTGCGCATTCACTGTAGCACAATTCACAATGGAAAAGATAGGGCATCAACTTAAGTGCCCATCAGCAGTGGACTGGATAGAGGAAATGTACGTATATACACCATGGGATACCACACAGTCACAAAAGATGAAAACATGTCCTTTGCAGCAAGATGGATGCAATTGGAGGACGTGATCTTAAGCAAATTAACATAGGACCAGAAAACCAAATATTGCATATTCTCACTTATAAGTGGGAACTAAACCCTGGATACGCATAGATACAAATATGGCAATAATAGACACTGGGGAGAGTGGTATGGAAGGAGTAAGTGTTGAAAAACTAAATATTAGGTACTATGCTAAGTAGCCATATACCTGCTAATATTAGGTACCAGTACCTTGGTGGCAGGATCAATCGTACGTGAAACTTCAGCATCACTCAATATACTCAAGTAATAATCTTGCACATGTACCCCCTGAATCTAACATAAAAGTTGAAATTATTTTTTTAATTCCAATTTTCGTCTTTAAAGATACTTATTTTCCTCTTAGATAAAATAATAGCTAATCAAATTTACATTCCCCAAGTAATAACACCATGATGTTTCTTTAAAAAAATTTTTTTTTAAACATTGTAACTTTTAAACTTCAGGAACTACAAAGGCTAGGGCTTTAAAGATTATATAGACCAGTAAATCTATTTCCCTGACCCAGGCATGTTCAAATACCATTAATGTTGTTGGATAACTTAGATAACTAAGTCATTCTTTTGACTTCTCAGTGAAAGAAACCAAGACTCCAAGAGTGAACCTGTGAAACTAAATCTTTGTAAGTAAGCAATGGTTCTCAATAATGGGTGATTTTTATCTACAAGGGGACAACTGGCAATGTCTAGAGATATTTTTGGTTGTCATAACTACAGAGGTGTTACCTGCAGCTAGTGGGTAAAGGCCAGGGATGCAGCTAAATATCTTACAGTGTCAGCCTATACTACCAAGAATTATTCAGCCCAAAATGTCAAAAGTGCTGTGGTTGAGAAACTCTCCAAGCCAGAGAGATCACCCTTGCTTCAGTAATCCTTTTAGGATCTCATGCCTGTCATACATCCATAATTATTACACAAGAACCTCATAATCAAAAGTAAACTCATCTTCCATGTCCTTGACGAAGAGAGGGGTTTGGCTGGTTTCACCTCACCACCTTCCTTGGTAATTTCTTTTGCATTTCCTGACTGATATTACTAATGGTCTCATTTTTGTACCTGTGTTGAGCCAGTGAGGAAGTAGCTATATCAGAGAGATTTGGGGGAAAGGAAGATTTGATTTCTAGGTAACATTTGGGGGTTGCTCATGGCAGCTGTACTCAACCCATTCATGGGTGACTAAAGAGTGCCCTAGGAGTGTTATGACATACAAATTGATTTGTTTATGGAAACTGGCAGTGGGTCCTAGTGGTAAATGAGATTTCAAATGAATGATAAAATGATGATCCAATTTGGAAGTCAACACAATGGTTTTTGCAATGGCCTCTTTTAGGATATCATTTCATAAGCACTAAACAAAATAAACAACCCATCCTTTGAATTTCTTTCTATGATAATTTATCTGAATGAGAAAACTTGTAAGTTTTCTTTTCATTAGCTGATGGGGGGAGGAGGAGAAAGTAAGAAGGGGCCTATCAAAATCAAGAGATGACAAATTTTGAGAAAAATACTTACAATAAAAGTGATCATTTTATTCCTATTTTGCCTTCCTTTCTTTCGCTTCTCCATCAAGCTTAAACGTCCTGTATATTGTTGAACTAAAAAGCCCAAGTAGAAATACAACTTCTCACATTGACCATGAGCAAGAGATCAAAACCACCAGGCTTTAATTTAAATAATATTTTACAGTATCAAGTTCCATAATATTTTTCCAAACCTTTGACTTAGTAATTTCCCTTCTGGAACTGTCATCTACTAATTCAAAGTATTGGAGTCAGTGGGGGAAAGTTTACATATGAAGAGCTTATTTCTAGGGTTGCACAATACAGCAAAAATTTGGATAAAACCAAAATGTCTAACAGTTGTAAGTAAATTTTACTGTAGTTAATGTAATGTTGGAACAACATTAAAGCATAAAGTCTTCAAAGCAATCTGGGAAATTCTTATTATATTGATTAAAAATAAGTGATTCCAAAATTACAGCTAGATAGAAGGACTAAGTTCTGGTGTTCCATAGCACTATAGGGTGAATATAGTTAACAAAAAATTCTTGTAATATGTTCAAAAGCAATAAGAGAAGATTACGAATGTTCTCAACAACAACAAAAAAAGGATAAATGTTTGGGGTGATGAATACCTTAATTACCCTAACTTGATCATTATACATTGTATACATGTATCAAACTATCACTCTGTACTCAATTAAATATGTACAATTATTATATCAACTATAAACAAAAAAAGATCCATAAATGTATGTACAGATTGAGTACCAGTCTATAACATGAATGTGTAACAAAGTCTAGAAAAAATTACCAAAATAACAAGAACAATGATAAAAATAAATTCATACATTTATGGGCCATATTGCTTTTCTTATTTTTCCCTGGGCTTTTCTATAATATAGTTAGAAATATAAATATATATATACATGTATAATATAGTTAGAAATATATCTATTTATATATATATATTTATATATTTAAATATATATATATTTATAGATATGTATGTGTAGTTATGTTGACTCAGACTCCCTTTCTTCAGCCAAAAGTATACTTTCAATACTAAAAGTACAAATTTGCATTTATAGCAAGTTAGTAGTAACAAGGAAAACTGTAGTCAGAATTTTGGCGTGCATAGAAGAATAAGTATTATAATTTAAATTAGGCTGCAACAAGGAGAAGGTCAGCTGTGTTGAAGCTGTAATGAGTGTTGGTTAGAAAGTTCCTCCTAAGGTTAACTCAGCAATTTCACATTCTCCTCCATTAATGGTCTGATTATATACTTAAGAATTTCACAGAAGAAATTGACCATGGACTTTATCTATCAAGCCAAATGCAGCTTCTTTTCTTCCTTAACATCAAAAGAAATTGGTAGTTTCCCTGCCTATGCTTCACTTTCTGATGCATATAATCATCCAAAAATCCCACAAGATGATTTCCCTTCTTACATTCCCAGCATCAAATCTAGTCCAGAAACCTGGGACTCATCATGGACTTTTCCTACTTCTTCCTCCCTCACCACCTCAACCAACCCATTATCTAATCCGGTCAATTGCACCTCCTGAATATCTCTTGATGTGTCTATTTTGTTTTCTTCCTTCGCTGCAACCATGGGCTTTACAAAAACCCTTCTGACTGGTCTCCCTGCCTCAAGTCCCAGTCAGTACTCACCAGTTAAAAGGCAGCTGTGATCCCATTACTCCTCTTTTCAAATCTTGTCAGTGGATTCTTACACTCTCTGAAATAAACTCCAACCCCTCAGGATGGCTCACAAGGGTCTTTTTTTCTGACCATTGTTTACTTCTGCTATAGTTCTCCAATAAGTGCACAAAAATCAAGTTATGTTTTTGCATGGAACATATTTTTCTCAGCACATGGAGACTGATGTGGAGAAAGGACAAATAACAGCTTTCTTATTTTAGTCACTATGATAATTTTAACATAATACCACATTCACATTTTAAGAGTCATAATTCACATTTAATTCATATTACATTAAAAGTAAAATCTACAAATATTTTTTATAAATCTTGCAGTTGAGTGATCCTTTTTGTTTTAACCAAATTCAATTCTTCCCAGTTATCCACTTTAAGTTCCTCTTTTGAGATTTTGCCCAGAATTCTATCTTGCTAAGATCTTTTTAAACACAAAATTTGCAATATAATGCAATAACTGCTTGTCCCAGTTTTTTGACATCTGAAAATTTCATCAACATAAGACAAAGCAGTATAATTGAAGAACACTCCTGACTAGTTGTCAAGCATTTAGAATGCCACTGAAATATTCTTCATCTAGGTTTTCACATCAGTAAACTGGGTATAATAATATGCAAGCAAGATGAAAGGATGATGATGATGGTGAAGATGAGAATTAGCTAGTATTTTTGTGTCAGGCACTGTTAAATTAAGTTTATCCTAAAGCTGCCTGTATTAGTCCATTTTCATGCTGCTGATAAAGACAATCTGAGACTGGGAAATTTGAAAAGAAAGAAGTTTATTAGACTTACAGTTCCACATGGCTGGGAAGGCTTCACAATCATGGTGAAAGGCAAGGAGCAGGAAGTCATGTCTTACATAGATGACAACAGGTAAAAAGAGAGAGCACTTGTGCAGGGAAACTCTCCCTTATAATAACCATCAGATCTCATGAGACTTACTCACTGTCACAAGAACAGCACGGGAAAAACCTGCCTCCACAAATCAATTACCTCCCACCAGGTCCCTCCCACAACACGTGGGAATTCAAGATGAGATATGGGTGGGGACTCAGCCAAACCGTATCATTTCACCTTTGGTCCCTCACAAATCTCATGTCCTAACATTTCAAAACCAATTATGCCTTCCTAACCAATTATGCCTTAACTCATTTCTGCATTAACTCAAAAGTCCACAGTCTAAGTCTCATCTGAGACAAGGCAAGTCCCTTCTGCCTATGAGCCAGTAAAATCAAAAACAAATTAGTTACCTCCTAGATACAATGAGGATATAGGCATTGGGTAAATATAACCATTCTAAATGGGAGAAATTGGCCAAAACAAATGGGCTACATCTCCCACACAAGTCCAAAATACAGCAGGGTAGTCAAATCTTAAAGTTCCAAAATGATCTCCTTTGATTCCATGTCTCACATCCACATCATGCTGATGCAAGAGGTGGGTTTCCATGGTCTTGGGCAGCTTCACCCCTGTGGCTCTGCAGAGTACAGCCTCCCTCCCAGCTGCTTTCACAGGCTGGTGTGGAGTGTCTGTGGCTTTTCCAGGCACACAGTTTAAGGTGTCATTGGATCTCCCATTCCGGGGTCTGGAGGATGGTGGCCCTCTTCTCACAGCTCCACCAGGCAGTGCCCTAGTAGGGACTCTGTGGGCGTTCTGACCCCACATTTTTCTTCCACACTGCTCTAGCAGAGGTTCTCCATGAGAGCCCCGCCCCTGCAGAAAAATTCTGCCTGCACATTCAGGCATTTCCATGCATCTTCTAAAATCTAGGCAGAGGTTCCTAAACCCCAGTCCTTGACTTCTGTGTACTCGTAGGCTCAACACCATGTGGAAGCTGCCAAGGCCTGGGGCTTGCACCCTCTGAAGCCATGGCCTGAGCCCACTATGTTGGCCCTTTTCAGCCACAGCTGGAGTGGTTGGGACACAGGGTACCAAGTCCATAGGCTGCACAAAGCAAAGGGACTCTAGGCCCACCTGGCACATTAAACCATTTTTTCTCCCTAGGCCTTCAGGCCTGTAATGGGAGGGGCTACCATGACAACTTCTGACATGCCTGGAGACATTTTCCCCATTGTCTTGGGGATTAACACTTGGCTCATTACTTATGCAAATTTCTGCAGCTGGCTTGAAGTTCACCTCTGAAAATAAGATTTTCTTTTCTATCGCATTGTCAGGCTGTAGATTTTCCAAATTTTTATGCTGTTTCCCCTTTAAAACTGAATGCCTTTAACAGCACCCATGTCACCTCTTGAATGCCTTGCTGCTTAGAAATTCTTCTGCCAGATACCTTAAGTTATCTCTCTCAAGTTCAAAGTTCCACAAATCTCTAGGGCAGGGGGAAAATGCTGCCAGTCTCTTTGCTAAAACATAACAAGAGTCACTTTTACTCCAGTTCCCAACAAGGTCCTCATCTCCATCTGAGACTACCTCAACCTGGACTTCATTGTCCATTGCTATAAGCATTTTGAGCAAAGCTATTCGACAAGTCTCTAGAAAGTTCTAAACTTTCCCACATTTTCCTGTCTTCTTCTGAACCCTCCAAAGTGTTCCAACCCCTGTCTGTTACCCTGTTTTAAAGTTATTTCCACATTTTTGGGTATCTTTTTAGTAGCAACTCCTGGTACCAACTTACTGTACAATTTATGTTGCTGATAAAGACGTACCTAAGACTGGGAAATTTACAAAAGAAAGAGTTTTACTGGACTTACAGTTCCATACGGCTGGTGGGGTTTCACAACTATGGCAGAAGGCAAGGAGCAGCAAGTCATGACTCACATGGATAACAACAGGCAAAAGAGAGAGAACTTATGCAAGGAAATTCCCCCTTACAATAACTGTCAGATCTCATAAGACTTACTATCACAAGAACAGCATGGAATAAACCGGCTCCCATGATTCAGTTACCTCCTATCAGGTCCCCCCAACAACACATGGGAATTCAAGATGAGATTTGGGTGAGGACACAGTCAAACTGTATCACTGCCTCCTTATATATTTCAAATTCAGACTAAAGACCTCTTTGTGTTTAGTAAACTGTAACCTAACTGGACGTGTAAAGAGACTATAACCTACTCTTGTGTTAGTCACCCTGATTGGTTTCAGCCAATCAAAGGCAGCCAACTGTTCAAACCATGTTCAAATAAGGCAAACACCAAGCTGTAACCAATCCAGCTGCTTCTGTACCTCACTTCCATTTTCTGTACATCACTTTCCTTTTTCTGTCCATAATTTTTTTCAGTGACAGTGCCTGTGCTGGAGTATCTCTGAATCCATTCTGGTTTGGGGGCTGCTCGATTCCCAAAATGTTTTTCTCTTAATTAAATTTTGCTAAATTTAGTTTGTCTGAAGTTTTTCTTTTAGGAACACTGTAAGTGCTTTACATACATGTACTCTGCAGGAGGGGGCTACAATCATTAGCTCCCCTTTCATTCTAATGACTACACTAAAGATTTAAAAGGCATAAATAATTTATCCAAAGTACAATCAGCAAATGATGGAGTTAGCATGTAGAAATGCTAAAGTCCATGTAATACGAATTATCTTTTTCCTTCTGTCTGAGCCATTCATTGTTAAGACATTGTTTATTTCACTAATTTTCTACTTATGGGACTTAAGGTTGTTTGCACATTTTTATCACTAAGAAGCAATGACATTCCAGTCTATGTATCTTTGTGTACTTCTGTAATTAAATTTCTGGAAGTAGATTTCAGAGTCACAGGTCATGGAGGCCAGTCGTGGTGGCTAAAGCCTGTAATCCAAGCACTTTGAGAGGCCAAGAGGATTGCTTGAGGTCAGGAGTTCAAGAACAGCCTGGGCAACATACCAAGACCCTGTCTTTACAGAGTTTTTTTTTTTTCCAAAAAATAAGCCAGATGTGGTGGCCCAGCCACTTGGAGGGTTGAGAAGGTAGGATCACTTGAGTCTGGATAGTCAAGACTGCGGTGAGGAATGATTGCACTACTACACTCCAGCCTGGGTGACAGAGTGAGAGCCTGTCTCTAAAAATAATTGTTTTTTTGTAAAAAAAAAAAAAAAAGGTCATGAATTTTTAAATTGAATATGTTTAGTTCATGCTATAGCTTTTATTTTTAAATTATTTATTTATTTACTTTTTTTTTTTTTTTTGAGACAGGGTCTTGCTCTGTCACCCAGGCTGGACTGCAGTGGCACAAGCATGGCTCACTGCAGCCTCAACCTACCAGGCTCAAGTGATCCTCATGCCTCAGCCTCCCTTGTAGCCAAAACTACAGGTGGGCCCAACCACAACTAGCTAATTTTTTGAATTTTTGGTAGAGACAAGATCTCACTATGTTGCCCAGGCTGGTCTTGAGTTCCAGGGCTCAAGCGATTCTCCTGCCTCAGCCTCCCAAAGTGTTGGAATTACAGATGTGCACCACCATATCGGGCCCATGTGCAATAACTTTTATAATTAAAAACATTAGGACCAGGCACAGTGGCTTACATCTGTAATTCCAGCACTTTGGGAGGCTGAGGCGGGTGGATCTCTTGAGATCAGGAGTTTGAGACCAGACTTGCCAACATGGTCTCTACTAAAAATACAAAAATTAGCTGGGCATGGTGGTGGGTGCCTGTACTCCCAGGTACTCAGGAGGATGAGGAAAGAGAATCACTTGAACCCCGGAGGTGGAAACCGTAGTGAGCCAAGATCACGTCATTGCACTCTAGCCTGGGTGACAAGAGTGAAACTCCATCTCAAAAAAATAAAAATGAAAATTTTTTTGACAACTGTATAGAACATATGTTACGTGCCTCCTTAGATTCCTTCAGATATGTCAGCTCTTGAATCCCCAGATGTGAACTTTGCCTTAGGTGCCACCAGTTCCTGTTGGGTCCTTGTTGCACCCCTTGGGGTTGACCAGTCAAATTCCTAGAAGAACTTCTTCTTTGCTGCTACCAGAGAGCCAGACCAACCATCCTTCCACCTCAAATATCTGGCTTCTTCCAGCATTTCTGGACTTGGATGAGTGGCTGCAGAAGGGACCAGACGGTCCAACCCGAACATATCAGTTTAACCTTCTGGGTACACACTTGGACTAATGGGAAACAGGAAGGTAGGGTGGTGTACAGCATGCAGATAAAGGCTCTCACCTTCCTTATCAACTATGTACAGCCTATCCAGAAGCAGCCCACATCGCTCCGTGGACCTCCTCGACTGCGTTTACCATTGCGGCAATGCAGCACTCGCATTCCTTTCCATTTCCCTATCTCTCACTTCCATGCTTTTTTGTTTTGTTTATGGTCATTTTCTGGCTCATCTGAGAAAATAAAGTCTATGAAAATGTTTTATAAATTATAAATCATTTTGAAAAGGGAAAGTATTTTTATTACTGTGATCTTTGGTGTTTTCAGGAATACTTGGTGGTGTATAGCCAGAATTTCATTTGGAACAAAATAATTAAGATGGTCTTTATTTAAATTTTACTATTCTTTATCAGTCTGAGGCGTTTGAAACATTTTTTATCTTTCTGATTGTGTCTGCCTTCGGGGAGGTGTAGTTAATTATAAGCTTCAGAGAAATACCAGCAGTATGTTTCAGCGTGCTCCTAAAGAGGGCATGTTGGAATAAGGGTGTGCATGTGCTTGCATACTCCGGTGGACTCAGATCCAGCAGGATGCATACCCCAGCATGCAGTTCTATGGTGAGATTAGAATACGAAAGGGGAAGGAAGTAGGATGAAAGACAACTAGGATGAAAGACAAATCAAGGACTTCGTGACCTTGCCCTACTTTCAAAGAATTATCTTCTATTTCATCAGATGTTACCTTTCCCAGTTTCATACACACACACATACACAACCAACATTTCCGGAAGCCTAAATCATCATCTCCTTCTTCTGTGTTCTCCTACGGCACCCACTTCTTCCCATACTCAGCTGTCATTGCTTACTTAATTACGTGCTTTTGTGGCTGGACTATAAACTGTAGGAGACATGGACGTTGTCAATTCTACTCCCTGTCCTATTCTTGCCCCTTAACTTACTGCAGGATTTAAAAAAAAAACAAAACAAAAAACGTTTCTTGAATGGTTAATGAAAGAAAGGATGAATGAAGAATGAAGATGAAATAACTATTATCCGGCCTTAGTTATGTACTTTTAGTTGTATACGTATAAACCCAGTCACAAACTTCAGCTTAAAACAAAGTACATATCCAGTAAATACACGTCGACTGATGAAACAGTTAAATATTTACATAAAAACATCTAATTATTGGCTTCTAACAACAGGATTCAAGGTATTCTAAAATGTTCTCATTTACGTTTAGGGAGTACAGGCATATAAAAAGAATTATTGCTTATTGTTAGAAGTAGAGATGATTCTTAAGGCTACTCTATTAGATTGAAGAAATGGTGAAGAATGTTGAAGACCTGAACCACTATCTGCCTCTTATAGTGAGATAGAAATAATACAGGGTAGTCACAGGAGAAGCGATAATTCCAGGCAGCAGTGCCACATTGATGGCAGCAGCCGGTGGTCCAGAGCAGCCACTGCCATCATGCTGGCTGCAGCAGGAGGCCCAGGCGCTGGCGCAGCGGTGGTGATGGGGGGACTCCTGTGCCCCACACCCCCGAGGCAGCCAACTGCACTGCCCCCACCATTGCATGGCTGGGCAGGACCCGCTCCCAGGCCCAAAGTCGCTGCCTCTCTGGACCCTGGCCCCATGCTCCTGCTCTCACCAACCACCACTGCAGGAAGTGTGCAGGAAGGGTGCAGGGAGGAGGTAGACAGACTCCAGAGCCTGCTTCTGGGAGCCTCCTGGAGCCCGCCAGCCCAACAACTGCCACAATGGGGCCCAGGCTGAGCTGCCAGCCAGCAGGAGAGCAGCATGCTTTGGCATGGAGAAACTGGCAGAGAGGGGCCCAGCAAGGACCTGGAGCCCCCACCCCAGGCTGTGAGGAGGTGTGGCCTGGGCTGCACACTCCATGGAGCCAATGGTAACCAGGGACAAGTGGGAGCCTTGCCCCTTCTGAGTTGGCAGAGCAGAAGCTCCACAGATACAGCTGCAGCCTCCTTGCTACAGCTCAGGACCTGGGCATCTCTGTGCTCTTGGGAGCCCAGGCAGGTCCCCCTTCCCCCAGCAGGCTCGGAAGTGCCTGTTCCCACTGCCTGGCTTCTCCCCACTGTCAACCCACTCTAATCTCAGAGGAAAATCAGGGCTGAGCCTGGGCACTGTCACAGCCTGGCTAGATATGCACACACTCAAGGTAGTGCTAACATGCCAGACGCCTGCTGGCTCTGCCCCCCTCAGGATGTTGGGCACCAACAAGCATGAGAGGGAGGCCAAGGGGGTGCTTAGGACAGTCGGTGCTGGCTTGCAAGCATCCTTTGGCATGAACGGCCTGGGTGTCATGAAGAGCGGCAGGAGGCAGACAGTCTTCTGAGTGGACAGAGGCAGGTCCCTAGTGAACCCCCACCTTCAAGCCAGGGAGGGCCTGAAGCCTGGGGGCTGGGCCATCAGACTCCAGACCAGAGGGGAAACTTGTGGTGCTTTTCACTGGACCCACTCATGGCTGCCCATGGACCAATCAGCACATACTTCCTCCCCTCTGAAGCCAATAAAACATCTGAACTCAGCCAGACTTCAGCAGAGGACAGAGAGGATAGAGAGACGATGGGGAGGTGATGGGATGACCAGCTGCAGAGAAGAACTACCTTCTCTGCTGAGGGCTGGACACTCGTCAGGATGACCTGCCTAGCAGAGAGGAGCTACTCGTCTCTGCTGAGAACTGAAGAAACGATGATGGGACAACCAGCTGCAGGGAGGAGCTACCCTCTCTACTGAAAGCTGCACGCTTGTTGGGACACCCTGGCTATGGAGAGGAGTTGCCCATTGTGGGTCCCCTCTGAGTTGTTCCATTGTTTATTAAAGTTCCTCTTCATCTTGCTCACCCTCCACTTACTTGTCTGTGAACCTCATTCTTCCTGGTCACAGAATAAGAACTCGAGACCCACTGAACGGTGAGGCTAAAAGATCTATAACACAAACAGGGTTGAAACATGGTCCTTGATCGCGATGTTGGGGGTGAAGAGCAGAAGAGAAGAGCTGTGGCACTTCGGAGATCCCAGGCCTGGGAGCTTCCTGGGCCAGAGCTGTGAGTCCATCTTTGGGTCTCTGTGGTTCCTGGTGTCTCCAAACTTCGGGGTGCCACCACATTCCCCAGTGCCAGCCAGAGAAGCTGCTTGTGGTGCACCTGATCCAGCCGCAGATTTGCCGAGAGCCAGCATTTATACCAGCACCTGGGGCTGCTTGCCCCATGGCATCCACCAGCGGGTCTGACTGTACAATGGCCAAACCACATGCTGCTCACACACCCCTTACTGCTCCATGCCTGACTTGCCCTTGGCAGGCATGGGATCCAGGCCAGTAGCATGAGCCAAGTGCAGCCCGCCAGGCCAAGTGGGTGGAACAAGCATAAAAGGCCCAAGCAAAACTTGTACAAAGGTGCCTCCAGCCACAGAGGTTTCCGGCCAGAAAAGCGACACCCCAAAGACCCATAACAACATGACTAGCAAAAGGAAGTTGAAATAGCTGCAGAAGCTGGGGCTGAAAAAGATCCTAAGAAAGTTTGTGGACCAAGCAGGCTAAGACTGGATAGATCCGACCGGCTAGACCCAACATGATGTTGGATTTGACCTAGGTTTCTCCTAGAATGCCATTATGTGCTCATAAACATACTAAATTACACACCCATGGGCACCATGACAATTCCGGAAATACCCAGATTTCGGTGTAAAAATGGGTGCCACCACAGTTCTGAGAAATCTTTACTTTTTCCAAGAATCTTCATGGATATTCCACCCCTTGGTTCAAGAGACCCATACAGGTAGCAGTGGCAAATGGCTTTGCATATGATGCTCTCTTGAGGAAGCCTATACTCCCCTTTCTTGACTGTGTACTTTTCACTTTGCAATAAATCTCTGTATTTTCCCTATTTTCTGACTCATCCTTGAATTCCTACTCGAGATGGTGTCAAGAGCCTGGACAGCACCCAGTGTCAAGGCCCTATCTCCCCCAGCCCACCAGTATCAATAGTCAAAGAGGATATTATGGTTTGGGGTCCACTCCATATTGTACAGAGAGAATACCCCATGATAACTCTTCATATCCTGGACTCTACCCTTCTCAGAACATCTGTATGGAAATGCTACTCTAAGCATCCCAGGTTGAGCCAATCCTTTTTCCCTACACTGCAAGATAAATAAAACTCTAGATTAAGTCAATGCTTTCTTTGATTTTATTTGTCTGTTCCTTAAGAGTATCTGGCTTATTGCATTTATAATACTCACAAGGGAGAGTAAGATTTACAAAGATAAAAACCATCCTTTCTTCTTCTTGGTCATTTGAAGCCAAATGATTTTTTAAAGGATCATAGGTCCTTTGAGGCTCATAGGATTATCCCAAGTGCCAGATTTCCTCCTTATTTTTCATAGAAGGAAAAATTTTCTACAATGGGCTTTTAAATTTCATGATTCCCACGGCTTTTGTAATCCCAGGAAAGATCCCTGCTGGCAACCTTCTTAGCATCTCTGCCTCTTGATTTTTATTTAATTCCTTTTAATATTCTACCATTATGCTGACAGACATTACAGAACTGAGGGCAACAGAATGAGGACAATATTTCACTACATCATTAAGATTGCAGTAGCTTTGAAATCATATAAAGAGGTTTTTGTTAAAAAAAAAAAAAAAACACACACACACACACAGAGAACAGCAAGGCAACACTTGAATTACGGTTAATAAGGAAGGAGAGCGTGTCAACATAAATTGTCCAAATACTATTTCTACTAAAATGACAGACTGGCATCTGGATTTCTTTTTATTTCCTTGTTTTCTTTTTCTCTGAGACAGAATCTTGCTCTGTTGCCCAGGACATGATCTCAGTTCACTGTAACCTCAGCCTCCCAAGTAGCTGGGACTACAGGTACATGCCACCATGGTACATGCCAAATGGTCAGCTGATTTTAAATTTTTTTGTAGAGATAGGTCTGCCTATATTGCCTAGGCTGATCTCAAATTTCTGGGCTCAAGTGATCCTCCCATCTCAGCCTCCCAAAGTGTTAGAATAACAGGCATGCGCCACTGCACCCAGCAGCATCTGGATTTCATATTTGTATTTAAAAAAAAACAAAATGTCATTTTCCAAAAACTGCTATTTGGAAAATTGTCCTCTTTTCCAAGCCTGTGAGAAGGGAAAGGTATTAGAGAATGGGGGAGTGAAAAAAAAAAAAAAGAACAGTTTATGTAACATTAAAATGTTGATATAGATCAACAAAGTATCTCATACTGGGGATTATTTATTTTCAACGTTTAAATCACATTTATAATATAATATGATTTATAATCACATTCTAGTTAAAAAAAAAATTTCTGGGAACAAGGTCCGTGCCTTAACAGAAAAGTTAGAGCTCCTCAACTTCCTATACTTGACCCTTCACCCTTTCCAACCTATCTCGCCTCTTTGACCAAGGGTGCTCAAAACCCATGTTTCACAAATTTGTGGAAAACATGGATCACCTGGAGATCTGGTTAAAATGCAGATTCAGTAGGTGGGGCCTGGGAGTCTGCATTTCCAATAAATCCCAGGTGCTGCTGATGCCCTACTCCAGGACCTATACAACCACTTGTGAGAAAGAGCATCCTAAGAAGACTGGCATCCTATGCAGTCACAGCAGATTTAGACTGCTTAATCCAATACACATTTAATGATATGCATCATTGTTCTCGTGCTAATTGATAAGTAGGCAGAAATAGTCAGGGATTTACAGCCTCCATTATTTTCACAAAGCCAAGCCAAGCACTTCTGGAGCTGATTTAAGAGCAAAAACTAGGAGGCTGTGAAGGGCTCTCTAGAGATCTTGGAATCAATAAGTTGAGGCATGATCTCTTAATCTTTTTGGGGGGATCGCTTACTCTTTTAAGAATATCTTTAGAAATACAGGTATTCTCCCCAGAAAATGTACATGTAGCAAGCAGATAATTTTAGATATATCTGTTCTTAAACTCTTGAAAGTCCACACAAGAAAATTGTTCAAAGATATTGATTTAAAAGTATCCTGACCTGGAAGTGTCCCAGGAACTAGAGAAAACAAAGAAACAAAGACATCTTGAAACTCTCAATGTGATATCAGACAGTTTCTTATAGCAGAATTAAGCTAATTACCTAAGAGCATGGATGAAGAAATAAAAAGTGGGAGAAGGAGAATTTGAGACTTCATGACAAAAGCCATGGGAATTTTTCTACAGCCCAAAGATCAGAAGCAAGAGGAGAAAAACCAAAACTTGTCTCAAAACCATCTTACCTTTGACATCTGGTCTGACTATCCTGCCTCAGTCTCTCAGTAACTGGCCTCTGGGTTGCTGGGCTCTGAATGTCCAGAGAATGTGAAAAACTGTAGATTCCTGGACCATGCCCCAGATCAAGAAATTGCTGGACACCGAGTTCAGACATTTTTGCAATTTAAACATTCGCAATTCATATACTCCCAAGTGATTCTTAGGCACATTAAAGTTTGAGGTGGTCCTCAAACTCTCCTCAGATTAGGTTAGTGAAAGTAAGACATCTCCTCCCCTTATTCAAAGATCAATAAAAGATCAAAATTGTATGACTCTGTAGGTTACCTGTAAAAATAATTTTGAGAATAGTGATCCAAAATATTTTTTGAGTTGTGCTCATAATTAGAATAGACTTTTAAATTCAGCAGTCTTTGGGGAAATTTCAATCTGTTTCCTGCCCTGCCTCCACTCCTCACAGCTTTCTTTCTCTCCTCCTAGAAGAAGGCTCACAAATTGTCATCCTCCCCTTCCCTTTTCTGGGACTTCCATACAAATTAGCTAATATAGATTACGCAGCACAGGAACTTTGATAGATAGAATAAATGAGTGAATAATAAAGGAAATGTCTAAATGATACACATACACATAACTTTGATGTAGCTAAGCCTATAAATATAGGTATATAGATATTAGTGTCTATAAAAGCCAAAATCTGGTTCTCAACCCTGGCTGCATATTACACTTTTTAAAATCTCTGAGTCTTATTCTCAAATCCCGAAGTTTCTAATTAGGAAGGTTGGAATAAGATGATTACGGTTAAGAGTTGGAGCTTAAGTGTCTTTATCTAAAATAGAAAAAGAAAACCATCATTAATAATCCTAATAAAAATACAAATGGTAAGCATGTGTTGAGTTTTTACTGTGAAAATGGTGATAAATATTTTATAGGCAGTAGCTCATTCAGTCCTTAGAGCATCTCCATGAAGCAGGAACTATGAAGAGTACCATGTTTACCACTAAAGCTCATAAAAGTCAGGAACTATCTCAAGGTCACAACTGTGAAATGTAGAGCTCTCCCTGGAACTCTACGTCTGACATAGGAGCCCATACTAAACAATCAACTCTGCTTTCTTGTATAATTAAAAAACACTGATGTGTATGCATGTTTGTGTATATACGTGTGATATATTCATATACCTGTGTGTTGGAGAAAAAGAATCTCTCTCTCTCTCTCTCTCTCTCTCTCTCTCTCTCTCTCTGTGTGTGTGTGTATGTGTGCGTGTGTGTATGTGTGTGTGTGTGTAGCCTGATACAGAGGCAATTCTGCAGTTCAGAATACTCTTAGGGAGGAGAAGTGCCCCATCTGGGCTGCGCAATCCAAAGAACTGTGTGAAAGCAATGGTTCTCTGATGACACAAGAAGAAAAGTCAAGAGGAAGTGAAATAAGAAAAGGAGCAACCTAGGAGGTTGCCTGATATAAACAAATTGGTTCTTTCACTGAAGCTCTACTCTGCTCCCCATTCCCCTTGCTGATAGAGGGCTGCCAATTTGTGTATTACATTTTTCTCAGCCCTCTTTGCGTACTCTGGAAAGGTGAAATAAAGACCAGCCAGGAAAAAATGAAAAGGAGAGGGGAAGTAGTGGATAGAACAGCCAAAGTCACCTGACAACTAGCTAATTGGTGCTAAAAGCAGAGCATTTTTCTCCCTGTGAAAATGTGCATACTCAACATAAATTGCAGAAGATTTTTAAGGGGTTCACATTACACTGGGTCACCCTGGTCTGGGTGATCGTAAGTCCCTTGGATACCCAGCAAAGGCAGACTTTGTCAACATAATGTAGCAGAAACCATGCCTATCTTTTAGTTCCAATTCTGTCTTCCTATTACTCATAAGATAACTGTGACCAAGAGAAGTTAGGTGACTCATCTTTTGCTACAGATATGCTTAATGACAGCCAAGTGCAGAGGTGAGTCTCCTGCTTCCAAAACTTCTAGCTGTGGGACCTTGAGCAAGTTACTTAACCTCTCTAAGTGGCCTCATTTGTAAAATAGGAATAATGAGAATAATAATAAAACTGGTTTTGTAGTGCTTTGTTATACAATAGCAGACATGAAGTAATTTAAAAGATGTAAAGGGCTTGGCACACAAAAAGTGTGATAGACCTGTTCGTTATCATTACTGCTACCTTAACATTGTGTATTGTAACACTGGAACTACCTTCATCAGCACTAATACATGCTATGAGTCTCAAACTTGTCTTCCAAGACGTTCCAAGAAGATCTGAAACTTTTCATTTTTCCTCATCATGAGGTAGAGAGAAAACAAGAACTGTTATGACAATATTTAGGGCTTCGCCGCATGGCAATATGGAGACAGAAATAACAACCTTCCCTAATTCTTGGAGAGAATTTTGCATTTTCTCATTTGATCCAGTTTATTAGGTTCAATGGTATCTTCCCCAATGCCCAAGTTTATCTCCTTCGCAGAACGTCAGAATGTGAGCTTACTTGGAAATAGGTCATTGCAGATATAATTTTAGAAAGAAGACTTATATGAGGACAACAAACATATGAAAACATGCTCATCATCACTGGTCATTAAAGAAATGCAAATCAAAATCACATTGAGATACCATCTCACATCAGTTAGAATGGTGATCATTAAAAAATCTGGAGACAACAGATGCCAGAGAGGATATGGAGAAACAGGAACACTTTTACACTGTTGGTGGGAGTGTAAATTAATTCAACCATGTGGAAGACAGTGTGGCAATTACTCAAGGATCTAGAAATAGAAATTCCATTTGATCCGGCAATCCCATTACTGGGTATATACCCAAAGGATTATAAATTGTTCTATTATAAAGACACATGCACACGTATGTTCATTGTGGCACTGTTTACAATAGCAAAGACCCGGAACCAACCCAAATGCCCATCGATGATAGACTGGACAAAGAAAATGTGGCACATATACACCATGGAATACTGTACAGCCATAAAAAATGAGGAGTTCGTGTCCTTTGTAAGGACATGGATGAATCTGGAAACCACCATTCTCAGCAAACTGACACAAGAACAGAAAATCAACCACCGCATGTTCTCACTCATAGGCAGGTGCTGAACAATGAAAACACATGGACACAGGCAGGGGAGCATCACACACTGGGGTCAGTTGGTGGGGAGCTAGGGGAGGGACAGCAGGGTGGGGAGGGATAACATGGGGAGAAATGCCAGATATAGATGACGGGGAAATGGAGGCAGCAAACCACCTTGCCATGTATGTACCTATGCAACAACCCTGCATGATCTTCACATGCACCCCAGAACCTGAAGTACAATTAAAAAAAAAAAAAGATGAGGTCATCCTGGAGTAAGGTGGGATCTTATTCCAATATGTCTTCTTCTTATAAGAAGAAGAGGGGAGACACAGAGATAGAGGCTCACAAGCAGAGAAGGCAATGTGATGATAAAGGAAGAAATTGTAATGGTGCATTGACAAAAAAACCACCAAGGATTTCTGGCAATACAACAAGCTGAAAGAAAGGCACGAAAACAGTTGCCTTTAGAGAGAACACAGGACTGCCAACACCTTGATTTCAGACTTTTATCTTCTGTGAGAGAACAAATTTATGTTGCTTAGCCATCGAGGTTGTGGTAATCTGTTACAGCCACCACAGAAAATAAATACACCCAGCCTACATTCTGGAATACTGCAAGAAGCCCTGCTCTGATCTGTAGTAGAGGACTTTGTTCCCTAAACAGCTAAAGCAAATGGAGTGAATGAAGGGGCACTGGGAGCCTTGAACACAGAGTTCCGATGATTGAATTTCCTATATGAAATTTATTCCTACTAAACCATCTCCAACAATTTAAGTGCTTAGTTCCAGCATGCATGCTTTCTAATCTAAGCCTTTTTGAAATACTGTTATAAGTTGTTTACAGCAGGAAACAGCCTCTGAGATGCTGAGATTTGCACAGAGAAGGACTTTTGGGGAGTGCCTGCTGTAGCAATACCTGTGAGTTACTACAGAAACAAAGTTGGGCAGAGAGGGAGGTTGAACTGCAAGGGAATTGCAACAGAGGTGCCAGCTGATCCTGTAGGGAGCTCTAGAACTGGAATCGCCCTTTGGAGTCATTCCCAACTGAGGCAAAGTGGGTGGGATTTCTACAAGTTATAGATCTAAGTGTATGATCTAGCAACAGAGACTGTATTTTGTACCTGCACAGATCAGCTATTGGATGTAGGCTGCCGGTGGGGAGGAGCCATAGCATTGGGCAAGATGGGGTCCTTTAGTTATAAGTAATTCCTGGTTATAGAGACAGCAAGGGAAATGAGTGCCTGGGTCCTAAGGAGGGGTCTCAAGGATGGACTGCTGCATCTACTACATGTATAGATGGACGTCTTTCTGCCTAATTATCTGTTATTAGAAAGTGGCAATAAGAGATTCCACACCTGGAATGGAATTACTTTACTTTGAGAAATAATCCACTGGGTGCTCCAAAATCTTATCTAGTGACAGGTCTGAGAGGTCTCAGCCCTGCATTCTTATGCCTTTCCTTCTTCCACCCACACATTTCCATCTCCACCCATTATGACGACTCTTAAAATCTCAATTTTTAGAATAGCATCTGATCACATTTCGACCACAGTAATTTCTTCTCTTTTTCTACTTACCCAAGGACAGCGAGGATAATCATTTGACTGCTTGGAAAATGCCATTCATTCACTTGTTCACTTATTTACTCACTTGTCAGCCATCATACATTTTTAATAACTACTTTACACTACACTAAGCATTGAGTATAAAAAACTGAAAGAAGAGATTGTAAAAGGCCTCACTCACCATGATGAAGAGTTATATTTATCGAGACACAATAAAGACACTTAGAAGGATTATGGGCATACCGTGACTTGAATAGATCCGGGTTATTAAAGGAGCCCTTGTGGGTGGTACAGAGGATGAACTGCAGGCAGGTCCCACAATACAAGGACGCAGCTTGCAGATAAAGAATTTAAACACAAGTTGGGTCACTCTCCAAACCTCAGCTAAGTTAGCATCTTCTGTCCTTCTCTAAGGTCCACTTTGCTGTCCCAGTGAGCAGTGTTGTAAAGAGCAGGTCGACAGCCTGCTTGGGTAGAGGGATTCACATCCTTCTCCTAAGCCACCAGTAGTCCCCAGGGCCCAGCCACATGCCTTTGTGTATGCAAACACACCATGTATGTGACCTCAGGTCACAAACACTCAGTGTGAAGCCCACAGCTGTCCACGTAGACTGGATGCCTCTAAAAAATGAGCCCCCAAAGGGTGCATCATTCCATTATGGCTTTTCCCTCAACAGCCTCAATAGCTTTGGGCCCATTCCTAATAGGTAAAGTAAATCTCTCACTGGGTGGGATTTCCATATTAAACACAAGTTATAGATCTACATGTATGACCTAGCAATAGAGACTGTATCCCAGAGAAACAAAAGCAGGATCATTTGTTTCTAATTAGCCAACTATAGACTGGATAATAGAACAGAAAATATCATATTAATAATCATTATTTTAAGATAATAGCTTATGTTCTTTAATGCAGTTCCAATATAAATGTCACTGTAAGAAATGATATTTCATTTCAATACCAACAAATCAGATACTTAGTGAGCTAGGGGAGAAATGATTGGAACTACTTTAAAGCTGCATTAACCAGAGAAACTGCAAAAATATTTATATTCTTATGAAGGAAGGAAAGAATGCCCCTCATGGGTGTATTTAAGTATCCTCCATCTTTTGGATAAATGGTAATGCTAAACACAAAATGGAAAGATGACCTTAGAATAATAACCTCAAGACTCAACTGGGACTCAGCTTCCCAATGTACAAAAAGCATTTGCAATATGCTCAGGATGGAAATTTCTATACTGCTTTATAGCTCATAGACTTCATTATATACGTCATGCAACAATCACCAAAACACCCAACTCCAGGCTGGCCTCCTTCCCATGGGTGGGCCCTCCCATATGTAAAATTACTCACCACCTGCTTGCTCACTGCCTGTGATTCTGCTGAGTTGCTCAACAATGTTTGTAAGGACAGGCAAACAAAGAGGAGGAGAAAACCAATACATTCAGAGAGGTGTTTCATATAGAGAATGGGACTGTGAAACCAAAACCAGGTCTGGCACTGTTAGGGCTTTCTCTAGCCAGTTCCCCCTCTATTCTTCCTTCTAGTAACCCCATGAAAACGCCATTTGGAAAATTTCACAGGATAAATGCTGTGCCAATACCTGAAGGCCATCTATTGGGTGAGACCTTTCATTCTTTGTCCTCTCCAACAGCCTCTATGTACATTGCGCAGAAGAGAGTTGGTGAGTGCCTGAACCTATGTCATTTAGTTTTCAAACAGCTCTGGAGGACTTTGAGTTTTCAGTTGATTTATTATGAATGACATTGATACTTATGTGACTAGAAGCTGTTAGTTTGAATTGGTGCTTAGAGAAAGAAACTCAGTGAAAGTCACCAAGCCAATAAATCTCTGAAGAGTTACATGGAGTTGTCTTTTAAACAAATGACAGGCGCCTTCCCATCAAGACACATACACACAGAGACACAAACCTATGTCCACAAAGCCTTAAAGTCACAATATTTCAAGCATATTTTTTTTCTGATCGTACAGGTTTTGAATGACAAGGGAGTGAACAGATTCCTGATTAAATAATCTCCAAGTATATTCACATATGTCTTGTCTTTTAGTCCTTACAAAATCTTGTATAGTAGGATAAAAGGAGTTCTTATTAAAATCTGCATTTGATATATGGAAAACATAGGTTCCTAGAAGTACGTAGCTTTCAACACTGCTGGTAAGTAAAAGAGTGAGATCTCATGATGCCCAATCTCATGCTTATCCAATGATTTCAACTCTTCTTATTCTTCATTTACATTAATGGGGGTGAACAGGATTAACTCAGTCTAAGAATTTATTAATTCAGTAACATAACAATTCTTTGAAACAAGTCTTTAGACTATGTGGCTATTTGACAGAAGTAACAATCAAAATGGGTGGTTTAGTAGGCTGGAATTTAAAAAAATCTTTGACCAGGTGGGAAGTTACATAATGTGCATCACCTGTCACTCCTTGTACTCTCTTTGGTAACTAACAGAGTTCTACAAGCTCAAGATTGCATAGATGCCAAGTGCTTCCTAGCTGTTCCAGGAGACTATGAAAGTCAACACAACGAGCTTAATGCTGGTGAGGTCCAGGTATTCTTGGGGTTGAATGGAAGTCACCAAGGAGCAATCTGTCAGCTTGCCTAAGAAATTTGCAAGAGTCTATTACTTTGGCACTGTCAAAATGTCCCTTATTTATGTTCCTCTATGGGGGAGTGGGAAAAGCAGCCAGAACAGCCTGCTGTAGCAGCTATCCAGCTGCTCATGCAGTTAATATAGCTGTAGAAAGAATGTGATTTATATACAAAAGCACTTTCTCTCAACACTAGCATATGAGTCGGAGACCCACTCATTCTGGAGATCCACGCCATGCATACACACTTTGTGTGCTCTGGAGACAGCAGGATAACAAAGAGAGCTACGGATTTAGATCAGTGCAGAAGGCAGAAACGCAATAGATATATGTACCAACAATATCTACAGACTGACCTATGCCCTTATGATGTACATGGAATTGGTCCACTTGTTGCAGAAGGCAAGATTTTTTTTTTTTTTTTTTGAGACGGAGTTTCGCTCTTGTTACCCAGGCTGGAGTGCAATGGCGCGATCTCGGCTCACCGCAACCTCCGCCTCCTGGGTTCAAGCAATTCTCCTGCCTCAGCCTCCCGAGTAGCTGGGACTACAGGCACGTGCCACCATGCCCAGCTAATTTTTGTATTTTTAGTAGAGACGGGGTT
>PVKV010025828.1:0-29019 GCA_004027835.1 Alouatta palliata | reverse complement strand
CCCACCCCCCGCTGTCCCTCCCCTTTTTCCCCCTGACAGACCCCAGTGTGAGATGCTCCCCTCCCTGTGTCCGTGTGTTCGCATTGTTCAACACCCGTCTATGAGTGAGAATATGCAGTGTTTGATTTTCTGTTCTTGTGTCAGTTTGCTGAGAATGATGGTTTCCAGGTTCATCCATGTCCCTACAAAGGACGCGAACTCATCTTTTTTGATGGCTGCATAATATTCCACGGTGTATATGTTCCACATTTTCCCTGTCCAGTCTATCATCGATGGGTCCAGATGGGTTCACAGCCGAATTCTACCAGACATACAAAGAGGAGCTGGTACCATTCTTCTGAAACTATTCCAAACAATCCAGAAAGAGGGAATCCTTCCCAAATCATTTTATGAGACCAACATCATCCTGATACCAAAACCCAGCAGAGACTCAGCAAGAAAAGAAAACTTCAGACCAATATCCATGATGAACATAGATGCAAAAATCTTCAATAAAGTACTGGCAAACTGATTGCAACAGCACGTCAAAAAGCTTATCCACCATGATCAAGTAGGCTTCATCCCGGGGACGCAAGGCTGGTTCAACATACACAAATCTATAAACATAATCCACCACATAAACAGAACCAAAGACAAAAACCACATGATAATCTCATTTGATGCAGAGAAGGCCTTTGACAAAATTCAACAGCCCTTTATGCTAAAAACCCTCAATAAACTAGGTATTGACGGAACGTATCTCAAAATGATAAAAGCTATTTACGACAAACCAACAACCAATATCATATTGGATGGGAATCTCAGAAACTTTATATCGGTCTTTGTGTGTACTCACATTCTGTTTTGCAAAGCAGGTATTTAACGGGCAGATAATAATTTCAAACTATACAGAATTTCAACCTTATCTCTACAGCTTACAGTGACTTATGTGACACTAGATAAAGTTTTGGACCCATATAAATTTCAGTTTTCTCATTTATAAACTAGAGATGATAATAATATCTACTTCATAGGATAAATCTGAGTATTCAGTCTAACAATCCTTGTAACATTCTTAGACTGGAATTTGACGTAAATTACTTAAGTACCGCATATTACCTAACAATACTTTGTTAAATGAATGACTTTGACTACCATTGAACCAAAAGAATGGCTCTCCACTCTGTCTCTTTTATGTTTCTTACTACTTGATTTCTATAAAGAGGCATAACATGTTTCTTATTCAACAGGACATCTTGAATGAGAGTGTTGTGGGTTGAGTTGTGCACTCTCACCACCCCAGATATATACGCTGAAGTCTGAACTTCCCTGTACCTCTGAATGTGACTTTGAAAATGGAATGCTTGCAGATATAATTAGTTAAGATAGGGTCATACTGGTGTAGGTAGTTGGGTGGGTCTGATCAAATATGACTGATGTGCTTGTAAAAAGGATGGCCATGTAAGGACAGGCATACACAGAGAATGCCATATGAAGAGAAAGGCGTGGATGGAGGTTATGCAGCTGCAAACCAAGAAATGCCAAAGACTGACAAAGCAAAATGAAAAAACAAATAAACAGTAAACATCAGAAGCTATGAAGTGGCAAGCAAAGATTGTCCTACAGATTTCAGAGGAAGATGGTCCCTGCCTACTCTTGATTTTGGACTTCTAACCTCCAAACCTGTGAGACAATAGATTTCTATTGTTTTAAGCTACCCAGTTTAACCATTGTTACAGCAGTCACAGGATACTAATGCACAGGGCATTAGAGTTAGACTGCCTGTCTTCAAACACTTAGGCTGAAGGCTTGGGCAAGTTTTTGAACCTCACGTAGTTTGTGGTACTTTGTTGAGACAGCCCTAGGAATAACACAGAGAAAAAGACTGTTTCTCATCTTTCCTCAGGAGTTTTATATCTTCATTACAGGAGAGTAGGACTTAAGCGTTAATGTATTTCATTTCTCCTTCATCATTCAGAAACGTCCAAGCACTCAGATTCTAGAGTCAACTTTGCCAGCATGGAAATCCAAGCTCCAAAAGTTACATGATGTAGGATTTGAGCACATGATGTATCTTCTTTCTGTTTCAATTTCACACCTTTAGAAGAGGCATATTAAGATTTTATAATTCAATCTTTTGTCACAGAATTAAATGAGGAAATGCAGATAAAGTGTTAGAAATAGTTCATGTGTGCTTTCTGAGCGCTTAGTACATGTTGAATGCATTATTCTCCTTGGAAGCAAGCCGTCTTATTACACATAGACTTGGCTATAGCTGACAAGGCAGAGGAGTCTCCTCTTCCACCGGTGCTTAAGAATGGTTGGTCCAGATGGTCTCTGTCACCTTGGAGTTTCTTTGGAGGGTTGTGCCTCATCTCCAGGGTGTGTGGCCACAGAAGAAACCTCATTGGTTTATCTTTTAGATTCCTCTGTTGCAGCAGCAGTTCAATCTTCCAAATGCCTAGTAAGGAATATGGTAGCCACACCGTACAGTGTAATCTTTGTCTGGGACTCTATGATCTGCTTCTATTATGTATTTTGTTGTTGTTGTTGTTCCTTCCTTTTTTTTTTAAGTTGTACTTTAGGTTCTGGGAAACATGTGCAGATCATGCAGGATTGTTGCATAGGTGCATACATGGCAAAGTGGTTTGCTGCCTCCATCCCCCCATTACCTGTATCTGGCATTTCTCCCCATGTTATCCCTTCCCAACCTCTCTCTCCCCAGCTGTCCCTCCTTTAGCACCCCCGACAACAGACCCCAGTGTGTGGTGCGCCTCTCCCTGTGTTCATGTGTTCTCATTTTTCAACATCCGCCTATAAGCGAGAACATGCAGTATTTGGTTTTCTTCTCTTGGGTTGGTTTGCTGAGAATGATTTCCAGATTCATCCACATTCCTACAAAGAACATAAACTAATCCTTTTTTATGGCTGCAGAGTATTCCATGGTGTATATGTGCCACATTTTCCTAGTCCAGTCTATCATTGATGGGCATTTGGGTTGGTTCCAGGTCTTTGCTATTGTAAACAGTGCCACAATGAACATACATGTGCATGTGTCTTTATAATAGAATGACTAATAATCCTTTGGGTATATACCCAGTAATGGGATTGCTGGGTCAAATGGAATTTCTATTTCTAGATTCTTGAGGAATCGCCACACTCTCTTCCACAATGGTTGAACTAATTTACACTCCCACCAATAGTGTGAAATTGTCCCTATTTGTCTACATCCTCTCCAGCATCTGTTGTCTCCTGATTTTTTAATGATCACCGTTCTAACTGGATGAGATGGTATCTCAGTGTGGTTTTGATTTGCATTTCTCTGACGACGAGTGATGATGAACATTTTATGCATCTCATTTGATAAGCTGATCTTGCCTAAAGGATGGAAATGGTATAAAATGATTCTGACACTCCTTAGAATGCTAAATATGACAATCTACCAGCTGTGTGGCTAGTATAAATAGATCAGGGCCAAAACAGAGAGGACAGACAAAACTATTGTACATCCCAGGCACAAAAAGTTATGGGTTCCAAAGTAGGAGAGGAGTTGTGTTAGAAACATAACGGTGGATGTCAGACCCACCTTGCCTGAGGCATTATGAAATCAGGAGATTTTTCTCATAAAAGACAGCAAGGATGAAGTGAACCTGGAAGAAGTACCAAACTGTACGAGTTTGGACGAAGAGTCGCTGCCTCTGAAAACTAAAGAAGTTCTTGTGTGAACGCCATCTGGAAAAGATTATAGAAAAGAACAGTCTTATAGTCCACAGCTGCACTCTCTAATTACAGTCACCACAGGAAATATGCCCTGAGGCAAATATTACCTAAAATCTTTTTCCATGACCTGGATGGAAGAATTTAGCCTATACTCAATCCATTTATAGATTAAACAATGTAGTGTGGATTTCTTTATAAGATAATCATTAATACAAGTATAATTTGACATCAATAAGTCTTGCCACTCACCCACCCATCAACTCAACAAGAAAAGGGGAAAAGAACAAAGCAATACCTTAATGGAAAAGGTAAAACAGAAATGTAGACTAAGGAAGAACTGATTAAGCACACACAGCTAGCTAGGAGAACAAATGGAGAAAAATGGATAAATCTGCTCTGCAATATAATCTCATTCTTTTAATAGTGTAAAAATTCTATTAAATGAGACATTCAAAAATTTTTTATTAATTGAATTAAACTGCACATTTTATTTTTCAGTTCTGATTTTGCATTATCTGGAAAGATATTTCATTATTGTTTATTCATTTGTTATATTCAGTGATTTGTATTTTTGCCATTCTGTCACTATCGGTCCATTTATTATTTCATATGTAGAAATTTATAAAGCATTTGAAAGAATGTTACTGTATATATATATTTACTTTGGGATATAGAGTGGAACTTATCTTTTTTAAGTGTGTTTCTTATTGTCATATAACATACATGAAGATTTATCTATTCTTGAGTTCATTTTCATAAAAAGAATAGTCCCTAGTACTAGCTTAAGAATCAAGAAACAGAACATCTTTACTCCCCATGAAGCCTCCTCAGTCCTGATTCCAAATTCTACTTCACCCTAGATAGCCACTGTCTGTACATCTAACACTATAGATTAATTTCTCCTCTTTTTATACTTTATGCAAATGAAGTCAAATTGTATTCTTTTGTGACTGTCTTCTTCAGTTAAATAGTACGTTTCTGAAATTAAGCTATGCTACTGTGTATAGTAATAGTTGTTCATCCTTATTGCTGAGTAGTTCTCCATTGTTTGACTATGGCACTATTTACTTACTCATTCATTCTAACTACTGTTGATGCAAATTCAGATTATTTCCATTTTTTGCAATTATGCCTGATATTGGTTTTAACGAGTTGCATATATGTAGCTTTTAGCAAAATTATGTAGAAATTTTTGTTGAGTATATAACAAAAATAGGACATATGATGACAGTTTTTTGTGTATGTTCAGTTTTAGTGCTAGAAATCACTTAATTTTTACTTAAATATGTGAAATACACACACACATACACTATTTTTTATCCAAAGATCCTCAAAATATATTGTTTTACTTGGCTGAAAATATTATTCTGCCTTCTTAGAGATCTAGAAAACAATTTTACTTTTTTAGTTAAAGCTTTTGTTCTGAAATAATTATAAATGTATATACATTTGTAAGAAATAATACAGGAGAATTGCATCTACAACAAATCCAGTAGCCATAAGAAGGGCAACATCTTCAAAAACTTTAGTGCAATATCACAACTGGGATATTGACTTTTACTTTGATGCAATCAGTTTACAGAATCTTTCCATCACCACAGGGATCATTTGTGTCACCCTTGTATAGCCATACTCACTTCCTTTTCCTCATCTTCCTCTTCCTAATCCCAGGCAGTCAGTAATCTGCTCTCCACTTTTATAACTTTGTTATATTATGAATGTGATATAAATTGAATTATATAGCAAACCTTATGACTGCACAGTATGTTATACAGTAACGTTTAGGGATTTTTTTTTCACTCAACATAATTAGCTGGAGATTCATTTTAATTTCCCCTATTGAAACCCTCAACAGCATTTTCCTCTTAACTGTTGACTAGTGATCTGTACTGTAGATGTATTACGGACTGTTTAATCCGTTATTTGTTGAAGTACATCCAGGCTGTTTTCAGATTTTTGGTTACAATGAATATAGGGCTAAGAACATTTGCCTATAAGTTATTGTGTGGATATAATTTTTATTTATCTAGTATAAATGAACAATAGTGTAATTGCTGAAGAGTGTGCTGGTTGCATGCTTAGTTTTATAAGAAAATCATGAACTGTTTCAGATTCAAGTGTATGTTCCGGCTAGCAATTTTTGAAAGATCACATTCTGCATCTTTATCTTGTATCTTGCAAGGTTGTTAAACTTATTTGTTCTAGTTATGTTTTATTTTATTTTATTTTTTGGTAGATTCTTTGGGATTTTCTATACAGACAATCATTTCATGTACAAATAGGGACAGTTTTCTTTCTTCCTTTATCAGCTTAACTTTTATTTATTTCTATTGTGGTATTGAAATGTCTAAAACTTCCCATACTCTGTTAACAAAGAGTGGTGAGATGGATATTGTTGCATTTTTACCAGTCTTAGAATGAACATAATCAGCCTTTCATCATTAAACATAGGATTAATTAAGTATAGGTTTTTTTTGTAGGTCGTTTCTATAAAGTTGAGGATGTTCATCTCTGCTCTTAGTTTGCTGAAGAGATTTTATGTTAAATTTTATCAAATATTTTTTTCTGCATCAATTATTACAACCATTTGGTTTTGATTTTTTAGCATGCTGGTATAGTGGATTACATTGATTTATTTTGAATATTAAACCAGCTTTACGCATACCTGGAATAAATCTAACTTGGTCATGGTGTATAATTCTTTTGACACATTGCTAGATTCTATTTGCTGATATTTTGGGAGGATTTTTGCATCAAAATTTATGAAACATATTGATCTGTAGTTATCTCTCCGTACACTCTGTCTGGTTTTGGTATGAGAATAAAACTTGCTCATAAAAGAAATTTAAAAATGTTTCTACTAGTTTTTGAATTATACTGTGTTTAATTGGTGTTAATTCTTCTTTAAAAGTTAGGTATAATTCTCAAGGCCATACACAGTGGCTCATGCCTATAATCCTGGCATTTTGGGAGACAGAGATGGGCACATCACTTAGTCAGGAGTTTGAGACCAGCCTGACCAACATGGCAAAAACTCCTCTCTAATAAAAATATAAAAATTATCTGAGTGTGGTGGCGGGCACCTGTAGTCCCAGCTACTCTGGAGGCTGAGGCATACAAATCACTTGAACTCAGGTGGGGAAGCTTGCTATGCGCTGGGATTGCCTCACTGCATTGCAGCCTGAGTGACAGAATGAGACCTATCCCCCAAAAACATGTTTGGAAGAATTCTTTAGTGAAACCATCTGGGCCTAGAGTTTTTGTTTTGTTTTTTGCTTCAGCTACTTAATTACAAATTCAATTTATTGAACAATTATAGAAACTATCATGTTATGATTACATCTACCACAAATCCAATAGCCATAAGGGTAACATCTTCAAAAACTTTAGTGCAATGTAACAACCAGGATATTGACTTTTACTCTGATGCAATCAATTTACAGAATCTTTCCATCAACACCTGGATCATTTGTGTCACCCTTTTACAGCTATACTCACTTCCATTTCCCCATCTTCCTCTTCCTAATCCCAGTCAGTCTTAGTTTTTTAAGGAATTGATAGATTGATTCTAAGTTGTTGAATTTGTGAGTGCAAGGCTATTTGTAATATTTATAATATTCTTATATTTCTAACGTCTACAAGATCTATAGAGATATCACCGATTACTTTCTGGTAATTATCCTTTTTTCTTCTTTTCTTCATCTTTGTCAGTTTTGCTAGAGGTTTATCAATTTTATTAATTTTTAAGGGAACTAGATTTATTTTCTCATTGAATCTCTGTGTAGTCATCCTTCATTATCTAAGGAAAATTTATTCCAGGACCCCTGAAGGATACCAAAATTCAAAAATGCTCAAGTCTCTTAAATAAAATGCTGCATTATTTGTCTATAACCTACGCACATCCTCCAGTATACTTAAGTAATCCCTAGGTTATTTACAATATCTAGTAAAATGTAAAGCTATGTAAATAGTTGCTATACTGTACTTTTAGATTTGTATTATTTTCTATTGTTGTTTTGTATTATTTTCCACGAAATATTTTTCTATTCAATGTTTGTTGAATTGTGTTTGATTGGATCTACCCATGTGGAACCTGTAGATACCGTAGTGGAGTGAAGTGGATTGATGCGGAGCCTGTAGAGTCTATGTTAGACTAAATCCACCCATGAAGAACCCATAGATAAACTGCATTGCTTTCCTGTTTTCAATTGTATGGATTCCTGCTCTTATCTCTATTATTGCCTTCCTTCTGCAGTTTAAGTTTAGTTTTGCTCTTCTTTTTTTTTTATTTTCTTGAGGTAAGGACATACATTTTTTATTTAAGATCTTGTCTTACTTTCTAATACAAGCAATTAATGATATGTTTTCCTTTCAGCCCTGCTTTGGCTGTGCCCTACATATTTTCATATACTTTTATTTTTCTTAAATTTACTATAATTTATTCTTTTATTTGATCCTTCATTTTCACCCGAGGATTATTTGGAAGCATGTTGTCTAATTTTGTTTTGGGATTTCTTTATTTAATACTTACTTCTCGTTAATTTTGAGATTTTTTATGATGATTAGAAAACAGTTTATATTATTTCAATTCTTTTAAGTTTGTGTGAGTTTGTTTTTCGGCAAACTTTTTTTTGTTTTTAGGCAAATTATTTTCCATTGTTTTCTGGTATTGTATCATCATAGATTTCAACATTTTAAAAAAATGAGAGAAAGTACAAGAAGCCAAATTTATTATGATAAAGGGATTACAAAGAATATTTAAGATGAACAGATTTTTTCCCAAAAAAGATATTTTTTTTTTATGTGTTTATTTTTAAGAATTTAATTGTAAAATACGTATAACATAAGACTAGCATTTTAACCATTTTTAAGTAAGTTTAATGCTTTTAAGTGCATTCATACTATTGTGGTACCATCACTATTGTTACCCTTATTTAGAGATTAATAAATCTTAGGAAGAAAAGACTTCACTTGAACATAAACAAGCTTTCCAGTGAATTGTATTCCAAAACTTAGAAACATTATCTTGCTCCATGCTGGCAGCTGGTCATCAAATGCATGAGAGATTTTTAATGCAATGGATGAAGCCTTATTTCATATTTCAAAATCATCACCAAAAGCTTAGATTTTTGATGGATTACTTTAATTTAAAGAAAATCCTGTAATAATGTAAATTCATTTCTTATTTTTAATTGTGTCATAGGTATGATCTTTGATACCATTTTTGAAACATTATAATCATACATTTTCTCCCATTGTCTTTATTTATTTTCAAAGAATATTTAACCTTATTTTAAGCAGTTATTGTTGGCAGTAAAATAATCGAGAAAATTATGATAGCAATCCTCTGTGGCTATTATACTGATTTCAATTACTCATTTATCTTGTCAATATTCTATAGAGAGTTAACATCATCATTTTCTTAATTGATTATATCTTACTTTTAATTTTTTTCAACTTCTTGCATAATTAATATTAGTACTAGACACTAATGTTTCATATTTCCCACAAGCAGATAAAGAGCCATGACTTTGTACTTTTTCTTTATTTTGTTAGATCTCATTTTGTTCCTCATGGATATTTAAAACTACTTGGACATAAACCCTGAATTTATGACATTCATACCTGTATACAAAAAATTAAGGATGAAGTTAATATCTCACATGGTTTATTGAGAGTGAATAAAGCATAAACGTCTTGAGCATTTCTAACTATCAACTCAGTAAAAAATTTTACAATAATCTTATGGACTGGATATCATCATCTCTACTTGATGAATGCAGAAACAAAGGCTCCAAAAAATAAATTACCAAATGGCCTTTAGTTATGAGAGGAACAGCTACTATTATGCTCACGTTTATCTGATTAGGTTATGCATTCTCTTTGCAAAAAAAAATCCAAGTCTATAAAATAAAGTGAAATAAAAATAAAATTTAGTAAAAAAAGGAAATTGTTTTCAATAGTATATTTCATAGCATATGTAACAAAAGTGATTAGTTGCTCAAGGGAAGCCCACATAGCAAAACTCTTCCTAATTTTAAGACCAGAATCAAATTTTTTCCCCAGACTTGACTGCGTCACTCTTCTCTTTGTTCCTACTCTCTCTTACACATATGCCTGCATTTGTCTGCATGAACACCTTTTTATATGTAACAGCATGCTTTTTTAGCATTTTATTGTAGGGAGTTGGTTTTTGCTTTGTTCTGCTATATCTGTTTTTTCACGTAAATGTATTCATCAGTTACAAATAGATGAAAAGACAATTTCTTGCCCCTCTCACAGTTATCAAGTATTTTTTGTTGTTGTTATTGCTGTTGTTTTATTTTGCTTTGTTTTGTTTTAAGTGTAGATTATTTTTTTCTTCTAGAGTTGAAGGAACAGACTTTTTGTTAATGTGGTGGAGAGAGAAATTACCGTAAACGGACAGGCCTACTCTGAACAGATACTCTTTGTAGGCCTTTTTTGTAAATAATTCTTGGGTCTCTGGATAGATAAGACAAGAGAAGTAAAATAGAGAATAAGTGGAAGATGTGAAGTCTTAAACCTAGAAATTGGTGGATCCACGGACATTAGAAAAGAGAGCAGCTGAAAAACTTGAGTGACAGAAACTTGAACTACAATTGAAAATGTAGTCTTCTGAGAGATAGCAAAATTTCTTTCTTGTGTGATTATCTCTAATATAAATTTTGAATCTAGAAAATTTGTGTAAGTCCCAATTACTAAGTTTGGCTTGCAAATGCAAATAGGACACACTAAGTAACGTTTTGTAAGATCAATGCTTGCAATAAAGTCTAAAACCCTGGATTCTTTCCCAGTTTTCTTTCCTATGTTGGGCTCAAAACTTGGTACAACTGATGTGAAGGAGAGAACGCATTCAGTTAATATTAAGGTGAACTTCTCATCTACCTTAGGAAGTAAAGTACTTTAATGGAATTTAATTTTCCTTCAAAATACATATCACATTTATCATGCAATTTCTATATTCTTATAATTAAAGGATAATTATAAAATAGCACAAAACATATTGAATACTTTGCCATACAAACATGTAAGTTGTCAAAATTAAAAAGCAACTACAATGACAAATATTAAAATAGAGTGACTATTGAAAACAGAAAGTGAAAGTCAAACAATTTTGATTACTTTAAAAGTAAATTTGCTTCTTTCATGGAAGCTTGATAAGGCAAAAACCCTTGTGTAGTTACTGGAAGAGTGGTGGTTAGTCCCATAAGTCAAAAAAATACATTACAAGTTTAATATATTCTATACAGTACTATTATATAAAAGACAACAAGTGGTAGTGCTTTTTTGAAATGTGAAACCCTATTTGTTAAAATACATTTGTACAAGTCAGTGTTGTCAGTTCCACATAAAATAATTTTCTAACATAAATGTACATTTCCCCCAAGGTAAATGTGCCCTTTCCCATTTCACAGAAAGAGGCAAACACTATTGAAAGAAGCTTCCATTTCTCCACCACTGTTATTAATTCACTGTTATTACTTTAAATGTTTACTGTTGTTAATCCTACATACTACATACTACTTTATACCTACATAATACTTTAAACATGACCCAACGTTCATTGCACATGTTTTATTACATTAATCACCTTTAATTTGCCGATGTGCCAATGCTGCCTTTGACTTCATTTTCTAGATTTTTACTTAAATTAGTTAATGAAATAATATTTCTTATTAGTAATATAATAATATATTATAGCAGCTTTGTCTCTACTTCCCTTGGCACTTATTTTAACATCTACTTTAGAAGATTTAATCTGGCAAGCAGTAACTACAGCTTTCTATAAGCTTAGCTCTGGTCTTAGTAGTAACTGCTTCCACACATGGCATATTCCTCATGAGCTGAACACAAACAATCTCATGACACGTTATTCCGTCTAACTGAGGAGGAGGCACATCTACTTGCAGATTCATGTATATATATAAATTCTGAGTATTTCAGTTGTGTTTGGTATTGTAGTATAGGGTTAGTGATGTATTATTGAATTAAATAATCCTCTAACTGCAAAAGAAAGTATTCTCTCTTCTTATAAATTAGGAAATAATCATATGACAAAAGAAAATTATCATTATCATTTATGCTACTGTGTACTGAGTATATGTGTTAATAGCCAAGTGCATGGTGTGATTAGTTAAGTACAGAAAGATATGGTACATTCAATCAAGTGATAAACAGTTTCATGGATTCTGTATCTTTTTAAGAATCCTCAACTGGAAACTGTGCTTGTTCTCTTAAAAATAGAAAGAGGAATACTCATCAGCTCCACACACCCATTTCCTTTATAACACAATTCAGAATTCTCAGGTGGATAAAAATAAAACAGAAAAACTTGGAGAAATGCTGCTAGAAGTGAACATGTATCATATGTTCTACTTAGTGTGTCAAAACTGAAGGAGACGTCCTTCTTAAGTCATGGGAATTGAAGAATAAAGATATGGAGCTATAGTTTACTAAGACTGAGAACTTTTTAAAATAATAGCATTAAGTAATTGTAGACATAGATACTAGGAATACTCCTCCATTTGTATAATTGCTCTGATACAACAAAGTGATCAACACAGCACAAGCAACTGAAGAAATCAGTGAACCAGGTAGGAAATAGATTGAGGTGGCACACTGCGTCTCAGCCACCCTGAGGCAGAGTTGGTAGTTTTAGCACCTGGATTGTCTTTCTCTGCTTTTCGAGATAAAAAGATATTATGCATAGACTAAGATATGACATCTTCTAGGAATTTCTTTTCACTTTTATTCCAACCTCCCACCTTTGTGGAGTGCATTGATACATATGGTAAAGTTCACCTTAGATGGAATATGTTAATACAGTCATTATTACATCATTCTAAATGAGAGAGTATGAGCCGCAACATGCATACGTTAATTTCAACTTTTTCACTAGTCTGTACGCCAATACTAAAAAACATAAGCCTGTATGTTTTTTTCATTTTCCTCTTGACCAGAATAAGAAGAAAAAAACAGTTTGGAGAGATTTATTGCCCATTTATCTTTGGAAAGAGTCCAAGGATAGTTTTTGCTCTCTGTCATGAAGAAAGGAGCATAACTGTAATTTTCTTAATTATGTGAGGTGTCACAAGTAAAAAGGTAGCAGCACTAGCTCAGTTCTCTGTGGGAACACTGGCACCTGTGAGAGTTTGCACAATCCTCGAATTAGCAAGCTTCTCAACAGGGGAGAGCAAAGACTTGTTATTCTATTTTGGATCTGAGAGAATGTCTCTAATCTACCCATCACATTCTGAAAATGCCTTACCAATTATCTAACCATTGTTGTGTAATTTTAAGATGTGTTGAAAGAATGTTCACAAGATAGATGTTAGACAAGTAGATTTGACAATGAAATTCAAATTAGAGGAAATCAGATTTTTTTTTGTTATTGTTCTCACAGTACCACAATTTTTCTAGATGTTCTCGAAACGAGATATATAGTTAACATCATACATGGCATTTGAAAATATACATGGAGATTGCAGGTATTCCTTAAAATAACTTCAATAATAAAAAAGAGAAAAAGAAAGATGTTTGATGTTCTGTTCTTTTCTCATATAGTGATGAATCTGTTACTATGTAGAATTTTAAACTGAAGGGTAAGGACATAGAAATTTGGATAAGCCTATCTCCAGTTTGAAAGAAAAAAAAAAAAAAACAAGAATTATGATATGAAGAGACACTTAAGCATTTGTCTTTCCATTCCGTGTCAAACTGTAACAAATACAGATTTTTGCTTTAAACTTTAAGTAATACTCAGAAAACAAGTAAGTATGTCTAGTATATCTTTTATATATAGATGTACATGAACATATGTCTTGGTTTGCTATAGTTTTTTTGTTGGTGGGGGGAGGTAGAAGAAAGTGGAGCCTCTTTACAGGTTTGGGGAGGTGAGATTCAAGAAGAGATGAATGAAAATTTTATAGAGTTAGGTGAAAACTGATTGGACATGGACTCAGAAAGGGTGGAAAGAGAATGTACATCATATAAAAGTATATTTTGCTGCAAAAATAGAAAATGTGTCTATAGTGGGTTGAGTAGGAGTTTTTTTTCTTTTTTTATTTTTATGAATTTACAGAGTATAAGTATAATTTTGTTACATAGATCTATTGCACAATAGTGGTCTGAGCTTTTAGTGTAGCCATTACTGAAATAGTGTACATTATACCTATTGAGTAATCTTTTGTCCATCAGCCCCCTCGATTATTTTTCTTATTTTTCAAGAATGCTTGAGATAAGAGATTAAAGTCTCTGTTCAGCGGCTCAGTAATGGAAGGACCAACGTTATTCTCATAGGACAGCAGGAATGATTGTTGAATCCTAGACTCATGTTGATATTGATGGTAAGAGAAAGGAGGCAGCAACATCTGTACCTCTGCTCTTTGATTCAGGGAATGTAATAACTTTCCTAGAGATTTATCTAGCAGACTTTAAATTATGTGGTATTGATCAGATTAGTCATATGTATAGACATCATTTTTTGATGGAGGACTAAAAATTGTGGGTAATGGCAATATTACCATTGGCTTTGAACAATCATGAGCACTGTCCTGGGCTTGCCACAAAATTAAGGTTATGTTGTCAAAAAGAAAAGAGGGTAGAATAATGGTATAAAAAGGACTGAATATCCACTTAGATGTAGTAAGTTAGAGTAAATGTGAAAATAGGTAAACTGGATAACTGGTAGGAACATTTTCCTCCAAGGTAGAAAATAAGTGGAAATAGTAGAGGCAAATGATAATCATTGATTTAAAAGATATGGATATAGAACAATCAGGAAAAAAAAGGATACCTTATGTTTGGGAGAAATGTGTGGAATTTAATTCTTAATTTTAGCCTGAGATCATTCAGATAGAGGCATTAGATTTTCTTTAGTAATTGCACATACATCAGAGTTGACATTTTTTGTCCCACTTCCAGCTCTATGACCTTATCTCCAGCCATGTGATAAAATGAAGAATTCATTCTCCAAACATTGTAAACATCTCCCTGTGAACAATATGCTATCAGTTTTCTGCAAATGTCATGATTTTAGTGCAGGATTTCTTAACCTCAGCACTATCAATATTTTGGTTGGATAATTATATGTTGTGGGGACTACCTTGTGAATTGTAGGTGTTACACCACCCTTTGGCTACATAGCATTGTTGGCTACACTTACCACTGGATGGCAGTAGCAACTTCTACCCCTGAATTTTGACAACCAAAAATGTCTCCAGACATTGTGAAATGTCCTCTGGAGGCCAAAATGCCCTGTGTTGACAACCACTAATTTATCCTGGAATAGTAGCAAAGAAATCACCTGGATGCTTGACATAAATTGAGATTCTAGGATTTCACTCTGATTCATTGCATCAGAATATGAATTTTAACAAGATCCCCAAGGAACTTAGATGCACATTAAAATTTGAGAAGCATTGATCTATAATTTGCCAACAGACCTTTAACTGTTCTTCTCTGATTCAATTTCCAACATCTCTAGTCCATTGACAGACTGCTGTCAGATTAATCCACTGGTATCTCCTCAGAACGTTTATAATAACATTGAAACTATTTCCTCTATCTGGTTTGTTTTTTGAGGATTTTGATGATCAAGATCCCAAATATATTTTTAATACAACTCCGTAAATATCTCATTCAAAAACTCTACATTCCAATCAAACTTTATTTCTATTTATTAGTGACTTGTGTGTTACAAGATTTCCTATTGAAATGGTATTTGCAATCAAAGGCAATGCCACAAATGCTACTTCTTCCACAAAACCTTCCATTTGCTTCTTATTTAATCTCTTTTCCTTCCACCTCGCATGTTTATTTTGTGCATGTATATAGTAGAAAATAAAACAGAGTATCGAAGTCATAATCTAGGGTTACAGGGTTGAAATGTGATTTTGACACTGGATGTGATCTTTGACAAGGTCAATAGCTATTCTAAGTCTCAGTTGCCACATTTATAAGTTGAATTTACTATAATTACTTTCATCATAAATTGCTTTGACAATTAAATAAGTTAATGCATATAAGGATTGCCATATAGAAAGCACACAAAAAAATAACAATTATTGTCATTATTAGTGATAATGATAAAAACAATAAAGTAATTCATATACTTAAAAAATTAAATACAGAAGTAAAAAGTAATACATTTCATATTGTCCCACCATTTCATTTAAAACCAGAAAGCACTATGAAATACTAATATTAACCACCACTTACATATTAATTTAAGAGTGCCCAATTCATTTTTGCATCTTCATGTATTTTTTCTACTGGTATTTCTGCAAAAAGAGTAAGCAGTCAATAAATATTTGGTACTGAACAAATTGAGGACAAGCCTTAATTTTACTACCACATCATTACAGCCTAAAAGTCAGAATGTATGTCTGATTGCTTTCTGCATCCCCACAGTGACAAGAAAACAGTGCCTGAACATAGCAGAAGCTCAATAAGTATCTGTTGAATATAAGCATAATTGACTAATCAGTTAGCTGTGGAGCGATATTTAAGTTAATGGGTGCTCAAAACCCAAAAGGAAATGCTATCCTGGAAAAATCAGTCTATTTATGTTTATTTTTCATTCTATACTTTTTCCAGCAATGAGAAAGACATTTTTCCTACAACTAGGTAGTTTATGTTACAAACTTGACAAAATATTTTTCTTTAGCCATCTGCTTTCCCGTTTACCACAAATGGAAACTTAATATTTCAGCATAAACAGTCATCTTAAAGAGAACTATTTGCATCCCCAAATGTTGTTCTCCTGTTATAGATTCCAAGTAAATTACCTTCCTCTCAAAGAGGTACACATTATAGATAATATGTCATAATTATTTTCATCACCAAGAATCACTTGCTATTTGCCAGTTGATAGGATACTACGTAACTTTTCTCAGTTGGAAGTGTCAGTCAGCACTTGCTCTAGCATTATGAGAGTGCATAATGACTTTCTATTAAAGACAGATAATTTTGAGGTCTCCTTCAAAGCGCATCATTATTTTCATTTCTTAAAAGCTAACTACATTGTTGTTTTCAAGAATTGCTGATGGAACCTGCTTTTAGATACAAAAACTACCCACAATTATTCCACTTATCTCAGAAAATAAGCTTTTTTCTTTAGTTGTGTTTAGTACCTGAATTCACTCATTATATTATTTCCAGGCATTAAATAAATTATACTCGCAGAGCTAAAGAGTTTCACCATAATCAGAACAGGCGGATGGTTTCTAAAGGGAAATACATGCAAGTTCTTGGTTTCATCTCTAAACTAACAACTATTTTCTCTTCAGGAAATAACACCAGGGATCAGTTGTTTAATAAGAAGATGAAACAGCAGAATTATCTTCCTCTTTTCCCCAGGTCAACTCCTAACCAAATTCTGTCAATAATAATAATCTTTGTTTGTAACTTTTCCTTAAATACTACATATATCTGCCTATTTTTGCGGCTCAGTCTCTCTGCTTTGACATATTCTCTTCCTTTAGCTTTCAGGACAGCATCTGTCCCTGGGTTCTTCTTACATCACTGGCTGTTATTGCTATTTCTCTTCACTTTGTTCCCCCTAAGAACCTTACCCTCATATCGTCTTGGATCTTAGTCCTTAGATGATGTATCTTTTCTGTCAAATGACAAATATACACAAAGGTGATTCAAGTGTGTGAATCAAGCTCAAACTTCTATCCTGAACTCCAAATACTTAAATATAATTGCCTGCTCTACATTCTTACCGAAGTTTCTAATAGATGTCTAAAAATAATGATGGTAAAACTGAGCTTCTGACTTTTCTAACTAAACTCTCTAATTTCTCAGTCTTTTCAATCCAATTTGATAGTAAGTCAATTCTTCCATATGCCTGTGGGGGGCCTTTGGCCAGGCCTCAGATGATAAAAGTTGCCATTTACCAGAAATCACATGACCGGACTTTCCCAACCGTAAACAACTTGCAGCTGCCTCTATCTTTCCAGGCTGAGCTTCCTCTGCCTCGAGATTTCCTCGGGCTGCCCCTCCTCCCTCACCTCCCAGTTACTTGCAACACTTGCGGCTCCTCCCTTGTTTACCAGTTCCTTGCAGCTGCCTTTATAAGCTGCTTTCCCCCGCTGAATAAATGAGACTTGATCAGACTCCTGTCTTGTCTCCATTCTTTGCGCCTCCTGTCCCTCTTTTCATCCCCACTCCCTCTCCCTCGTCCCAGTTGTTGTCCTGCAGGTCGGGACATATGCCAAAACCAAACTTTTAGGTATTATTTTTCACCCTTCTCTTCTCTTTCTTTCATATTCCAAATCTAATCCATTAACCTCATGTCTCTACCTTCAAGACATGTCTTTCTATTCTACTCTGTCATGCTTTCACTAGTATCATAGCTAACAACCTTGTCCAAGTCATCATCATGCTTATCACTGCTAGTATTATAATACTACTATTATAATAGCTTCTTTACAGGTCTCATTTTTCTGCCTTCTTTCACTTCCATCAATTCCCAATAGGACAGCTAGGATAATCCATAATGATCTCTAGTTCCATCCATATTGTTACAAATGTCTGGATCTCATTGTTTTTATGGCTAAACAGTACTCCATTGTGTATATATATATATATATATATATATATATATATAAAATTTCCTTTATCCATTCATCTATTGATGGAAACCCAGGCTGCTTCCACATCTTATCTATTGTAAACAGTACTGCAACATAGGAGTGTAGATATCTCGTCAGTGTACTGATTTTCTTTCTTTAGGGTATATAACCATCATTGGGATTGCTGGCTCATATGGTAGCTCAAATTTTAGTTTTTTAGGAACCTCCAAACTGTTCTCTATAGTGGTTTTACTAATGTACATTCTCTATAGTGGTTTTACTAATTTAATTTACTAATGTACAGTGTACAGGGTTCCCTTTTCTCCACAACCTCACCAGCATTTGTTATTGCCTATCTTTTGGCTATAAGCCAATTTAACTATGGTGAGATGGTAACTCATTATAGTTTTGATTTGCATTTCTCTGATGGTCAGTGATGTTGAGTACCCTTTCATATGCGTGTTTGCCATTTGTTTGTCTTCTTTTGAGAAATATCTGTTTAAATCTTTTGTCCATCTTCTAATCAAATTAGATTTTTTTCTACAGAGTTGTTTGATCTTCTTATATATTTTGCTTGTTAATCCCTTGTCAGATGAGTAGTTTGCAAATATTTTCTCCTATTCTGTCAGTTGTATCTTCACTTTGTTGCTTGTATCATTTGCTGTGAACAAACTGTTTAACTTGATGTGATCCCATTTGTCCATATTTGCTTTGGTTGCCTGTGCTTGGGGGATATTGCACAAGAAGTCTTTACCCAGACCAATGTCCTGGAGATTTTTCCCAAATGTTTTCTTTAGTAGTTTCATAGTCTGATGTCTCAGATTTAAGTCTTTAATTCATTTTGATTTGATTTTATATATGGTGAGAGTTAAGGTCTAGTTTTATTCTTCAGGATATGGATATCCAGGTTTCCCAGTACCATTTATTGAAGAGGCTGTGTTTTCTCCAGTGTATGTTCTTGGCACCTTTGTCAAAGTGAATTCAATGTAGGTGTGTGGATTTGCCTCTGGGTGCTCTATTCTGTTCTATTGGTCTACATGTCTGTTTTAATGCCAGTATCATGCTGTTTTGGTTACTATAGCTCTGTAGTATAATTTGAAGTCAGGTAATGCGATTCCTTCAGTTTTGTTCTTTTTGCTTAAGATAGCTTTGGCTAATCAGAGTCTGTTGTGGTTGCATATAAATTTTAGAGTTGTTTCTTCTATTTCTGTGAAGACTGTCATTGGTATTTTGATAGAGATTGCATTGAATCCATAGAAGGCTTTGGCTAGTAGTTTTCATTATGGAGATTTTTCACTTCTTTGGTTAAGTTAATACCTATGTACTTAATTTTATGTGTGGCTATAGTAAGTAGGATTTTAAAAAGTTCTTCTTCACATTGTTCACTATTGACATATAGAAATGCTATTAACTTTTATATGTTGATTTTTGCATTGTGCAAATTTACTGAATTGGTTAAGCAGTTCTAATAGTTTTCTGGTGGATTCTTTAGGTTTTTCTAAATATATGATTATACCATCAGCAAATAAGAATAATTTGACTTCTTCCTTTCCAATTTGGATGCCTTTTATACCTTTCTTTTGTCTGATTGCTCTAGCTAGGATTTCCAGCACAATGTTGAATAACAGTGGTGACAGTGGGAATCCTTGTCAAGTTCCTGATCTTAGAGGAAAGACTTTCAGTTTTTCCCATTCGGTATCATACTAATTATGTGTGTGTCATATATGGGCTATATTATATTGAGGTATGTTCTCTCTATTCCCAGTTTTGAATGACTTTTTTTTTAATCATGAAGGAATGTTGAATTTTATTGAATGCTTTTGCACTATCAATTGAAATGATCATGTGGTTTTTATTCTTCATACTGTTGATGTGATGTATCACATTGATTAATTTGTATATGTTGAACCATCCTTGCATTGCCGGGATAAATCTTACTTTGTCATAATGAGTGATCTTTCTAATGTATTGTTGAATTCAGTTTGCTAGTGTGTTGTTAAGGATTTTTGCATCGATATTCATCAGAGCTGTTGGCCTGTAGTTTCTTTTTCTTTTTTCTTTCAAATGAGTCTTTGTTTGGTTTTGGTATCAAGCTAATACTGGCCGTGTAGAATGAGTTTGGAAATATTCCCTCATTCTCCATTTTTCCTAATAGTTTGAGTAGAATTGGCATTAATTCTTCTTTAAATGTTTGGTAAAATTCAGCAGTGAAGCCATCAGGCTATGAGTTTTTCTTACCAGGAAATTTTTTATTATGACTTTGTTCTCATTACTTGTTATTAGTCTCTTCAGGTTTTGGATTTCTTCCTGATTCAATCTTGATAGATTGTACATATCTACGAATTTGTCAATTTCTTTTAGATTTTCCAATTTGTTGGCAAATAGTTACTTATAGTAGCCACAAATGATCTTTTGAATTTCTGCAGTATATGTTGTAAAGTCTCCTTTTCCTTTTCTGATTTTATTTAATTGGATCTTGTTTCTTTTTTTCTTAGTCTGCCTAAAGGTTTGTCAATTTTGTTTAACTTTTTGAAAAAACAATTTTATTGATTTTTTTGTATTTTTTTAATTTTATTTTTTTAAATTTCCACTCTGATCTTTATTATTTTTTTTCTTCTACTAATTTTAGGTTTGGTTTGCCCTTACTTTTTCAGTTTTTGAAGATTCATTGTTAGGTTGTTTATTGGAGATTTTTTTCTCTTTTTTGATGTAGGTATTTACAGCTATAAACTTCTATGTACTGCTTTTGCTGTGTTTCATAGAATTTTGTATGTTGTGTTGCCATTATCATTTGTTTCAATAAATTTGCCAGTTTTCTTCTTTATTTCTTTATGATCCACTGGTCATTCAGGAGCATACTGTTTAATTTCCGTATATTTCTATGGTTTCCAAAATTCCTATGTTATTAATTTCTAGCTCTTTTCATTGTGGTCAGAGAAAATACTTGATATCATTTCAGTTTTTTTGGAATGTTTTAAGACTTGTTTTGTGATCTAATATATGGTCTACCCATGAGAATGATCCATGTGTTGAGGAAAACAATGTACATTTTACAGCTCTTGGATGAAATGTTCTGTAAATGTCTGTTAGATCCATTTGGTTTATAGTGCTGTTTAAGTTCAATGTTTTTTTGTTGTTGATTTTCTGTCTGGATGATCTGTCCAATGCTGACAGTGGCAAATGTTGAAATCTCCAGCTATTCTTGTATCAACACCTATCTCTCTTTTTAGCTTTAATCATATTTCTTTTATATATCTGAGTTCTCCAGTATTGCGTATATATGCATTTAAAATTATTATATCTTCTTGTTGAATTGACCTCTTTATCATTATATAGTGACCTTGTCTCTTCTTACAGTTTTGCCTTTAAATCTACTTTGTCTGATATAAGTATAGCAGCTCTAGCTCCTTTGCCTTCCATTGGTATGGAATATCTCTTTCCATCCCTTTAATTCCAGTCTGTGTGTCTTTATAGGTGAAGTATGTTTCTTGTCGGCAATAGATCAATGGGTCTTTAAAAAAAATTCATCTCGTCTATGTCTTTTGATTCAAGAGTTTAGTTCATTTACATTTCATTTTATAATTGATAAGTCAGGACTTACTCCTGCCATTTTGTTACTTGTTTTCTGGTTGTTTTGTGGTCTTCTCTCCTTTTGTCCTTCTTTCTTTTCTTCCTGTTTCCTCTAGTCAAGGTAATTTTCTCTGTTATATGATTTAAATTGTTGCTTTTTATTTTTTTGTGTATCCATTGTGTGTTTTTTGGTTAAAAGTTACCATGATGCTTGCATATATTATTATGTAACCCATTATTTTAACCTGACGTCAGTTTAACACTGCATAACACAGACAAGCAAAACAAAACTAACAAAAGCTCTATGCTTTAACTTTGTTCCCGTTTTTTTTTTGTTTGTTTTTTGTTTTACTTTTGGTTGTTTCTATTTATGTCTTATTGTATCAACTTTGTCTTGATAAATTATCATAGTTATTACTTTTTATTGGTTCATCTTTTAGTATTTTACTTAGGATAACAGTAGTTTATCTACCCTAGTTACAGTGTTATAGTATTCTGTGTTTTTCTATGTACTTAATGTTACCATTGAATTTTGTACCTTCAGGTGATTATTTATTGCTCATTAATATTTTTTTAACTCTGATGGAAGTACTCTGTTTATCATTTCTGGTAGTACATGTATGATGGTGATGAAATCCATCAGCTTTTGTTTGTCTAGGAAAGTCTTTATTTCTCCTTCATGTTCAGAGAATATTTTACATGGATATACTATTCTAGGGTAAAATGTTTTCCTTCAGCCCTCTAAATATGTCATTGGTGCATGCTAAAATGTAAGAACTATTGCACTATATCTTTTATTTATTTTATTGTAGTATATTTTATCGCATATGTGAATGTGATTTATTAATATAATATCTACATATATATGTAGATATATAAAATGCCTTCCTCCTCAAAAGTCTAAATATCATAAAAGAGGGATTTATTTTGAAATTACTTTGTTTACTGCTGCTCCAAAAGCATCTTGAAAAGTGGCTGGTCTGTTGTGTATACTCTACAAATCTTAAAATGAATAATTGAATGTAGGATTTTACATATTCATGTCCTGCTCCAGTTACTATTTCTGTCTGTAATGCACTTACCTGATTAACTCAACTGTTTTTTTATACCTAACTTAAGTAGTGTCTTTATTCCACTTGAAACCCCACACTTTCTTTTTGCAGCTCAATCTTAGTAGGGACTTCACTATTTGCCTATGGAAGATTTTATGTCATTTTGTATAATAGATAGCACAACACACATATTGGACTTATCTACTTGAATCCATCTTTTATCTATCACAAAATTAATTTGGGGGAGAGGCAAGTTTCTTTTTATCCATACCCATACCTTCCCACAATGCCCAATATAGAGGAGGTCTTCAATCAGTATTTCTGAACTTGCTGAACTGAATTTGAAAGATTGTCATCAAGGCAGTATGATAATTGAAGTCCACTCATATTAGCTTAAGGAAAACATCTTGATTGTTGTCAGGACACACAGTGTCCAAGACACTGAAGAGCAGGAAGCCAGGCTTCATAAGGTTCAGGGTCAAGACCTAGAATGCCTTTCTGAAACAAAGCAGCTTCTTCCCCAGGATTGATGAATCCGGGCTTGTATGCTCTCCACAGACAAGAGTTCAGTCTTTTCCATCTCAGTGGTGACACATGGGAAACCAAACATATGACTTTCCATTTCAAGTGCACCACAGTGAAGACTGTCTGGCATTACTGTATCTCCTTTTCAGTTTTCCAAATGAGAGAATCTGATTCATCTGCTTCAACTGGGGACTCATCCCTGATAAAATGAACTATATGCCTAAATTTTACTCTCTCAGAATGGAGAATGGATGAGGGACTGGCAGAACACCAAACACATCCTTTGTCTATACACATACACACGTGCACATACACACACACACACACAAATTAAGTACATATCTATATCCATATGTATCACTGAATAAGATTATACTTGATATAAGATTCTATACAAGTACCATTATTAGATTCACTATATAATCTCTTCAACACACACAAGGGAGTTTTCATAATTTTAACATACATGTAAGGATTTTCAATATATGTTAAAGTTTTAATCTTTACAAAAATTGCATATAGAGGAACAGGCACTTCTTGAAATTTTCCAGTAACCAACCAAGTCTAATTTGATGTATCTATGTCTCCAATATAACTGTAAATAAAGTAATTATTTCTTTTTCCTCTAATAAAGGATATTTTAGGAAAGCTGATTTCATCAATACTCTGATTCATGGAACAAACACTTGCTGATTGTTGATTATCTCTGTTGTGTCAAGTAAGGGGCAGAGGATCTTCCCTCAAATTACTTGCATGTTGTGCACAGGGAATAAAATAAAGAGAACGTATCTATATAACATGAGTTTATTAAGACTCTATGTATTGAAAAGTAGTAGAAGATAGAATACTGGCCATAAAATTCTGCTGTTTTGGGGGTAAGAGAAAAAGTCTCACACCATCTGCCTATTTTGTCATCATTCTTACATAGGAAAAATAAATTCCTAATCCTAGCGTGTTCTGTAGGTAGGAAGGCAGAACCAGTGACTACAGAGAATCTCCCTGGAGCACTTTGCGTCAAAATGCTGTTTGTATTTCACCTTCCTGGTGTTGGTAGTAATGCTGAGCATGACGACTCTCAGTACAACGAGTGCCTGCCCTCAAAAATGAGGGCTCTTCTAAATTCTTCTAATACTAACACCTACCAGAGAATCAGCTAAAAAGAAAGCAGGTCGGTAACTTTTTTTAAACCTCTCTTCTTGCACTCATGCACTTTTCCCTTTTAGGCAGAATAAAGTTAGAGATCAGGAGTAGATTTAGGAAGGTGCTTTATTTTCTGGGTGTATATGGCAATATGCTTGCAGCTCTCTTCGTACAAAGATTAGGATCACATAAAATAGTTCCAAACATATCTGTGATACTGAATTACTTTCCAGATCCACTGCCTTATTAAAATAATAAATACATTTGGAAGATTAAATATTTGCTAACCTTCCGGTTGGTTAGTTTGAACCTCCATGATGTAATCTAAATTCACAGTATTAAATGTGCACTTCTGGAACAGACCATGTTTCTTGACAGTTTTCATGTCCTAGATTATCTAGATTTACCTGTCTCTAAGTTCTCTGTGACCAGGGGCTGTGTTGTAATTTATCCTCTATGCAAAGCATTGCCCAGTGCCTGGCATGGAATAGGTCCTCTGTGAATGCCATTTGAATGAAATTGAATATTGTGTTATTGATTTGTACTTACAGAATTGATTGCATAAAAGATACCCTCTCAACATGATAAACAAGAGGAGGAGAATAGAATATTGTGGTTCTCCTAAGATGGGCTTAAAGTCAGACATTTCCCTGCTTTTGTTTTTCCAGGAAGAGAATAAAATAAAATAATAGACTGTTCATTTACCTGTCAGTTCTTCTGACACTTTTCTGAGATCATTTAGGTCTAATGCAGTTCTTCTGTTTTCTTTATAGATGCCGATGCTTTTAATAGAAATTAGAAAAAAAAAAACTCTCTTGTAGTCTATTTGGAGTTTTCTGCTTTCTCTCAGGCTCTTTGATGTTTTTTAAGAAATAGCACTTAAAAAGTACATTGTGTCCACATCCACATTTCTCGCCCCACCTGCCTTGTCAAAAGATAGCAAAAAAAAGACAAGTGTGGGTCTGATATATTTAGTTCTTATTTCTCCCTTTTACATGCCTTTTCACAGCCTCTCTGATGTAGTCCCTCGTCCATCTCACACATACTAGGACTCTGAAAATTGTTCTCACTCTAGCAAAACCCCTGATGAAACAAGCTTCACAGCCTGATGAACTCTCTTTGTGGCTGTGAATATACCTTGTTCACTCAATAATTTTCCAGCAGGAAACAGTGAAGCATGTGACCCAGGAGGATGCTGGCCTATTGCTGCTGCACACAAACAGCTTTTCTTCATCTACCAACATGAATACTAACACATTCACCCTTGGTGTAACATGCTTTGGATGACAGTCATTTGGTCTGTGTGGGTAATAAGGCTTCTGAACATTTAAAAAATACAGTTTTCATTCTGAACCTAATATTAAACTCTTCTTACAAAAGAGCAAAATCAAGAAACAGTACTCTATATCTACTCTAGGCTAAAACTATGATTTTGAAATTCTTGAATTGCAAATATGTCTGAGCATTCTTAACATACATGTGGTCTTATATTTTCTTTCTTCTCTCTGCCAGCTAAGTAAAGTTTTCCTTATTTATTACTACCTGCCACTTTATTATTGTGTACAGTTTCACCTTCAGTAAGTTCTCTAGCTATGTTGTCTTCAAAATGACTCTTTTCACGCTGAACCTCGCCAACCATACCACGAATTATTTCTCCATCTTTCCTTTGCTACCATTTCCTTTATATCAGAATTCAGAAAACTTTGCATGGGGTACGTTATGTTTAACTTACTGGGCTAAGTACTCCGGTAGACATAAATGAGGGAATTTAAAAGATAAACACCACTTTTAAAGCTGTATTAAGTAGGAGGAAACTAATATTTTCTTAGTTTTTCTACTTATGTAGCAGTACATGAACATTTGTTAGTATAACAAGGTATGAGATTTTATTACTTAGAATTTTTCATATAGTATTACAGCTCAAGGAAACATAAACACAAATAGAAATCTGTTGGTCTAAGTGACTGAAAAATTAAGGATAGTTTAGCTTCAAGCATTGTTGGATCCAGGGCTCGAGTGATATCTTTAGAACTGCTTTTCTTTTAATCTCTTTCACAGGCTCTCTTCTAATGAAGTGAATGATGGTAGGTCATGACCTTCATCCTGCCATTACAATAGAATCTTAAGGCTTAGTCAGAAACCCCACAGTGGGACATTTCTTGGACTAGTGTGTGTAACATACCTATCCATGAACTAATCTCTATGCCAGGATGATGAAGTTGTGTGATAAGTCAAGCCTGGGTTATGTGCTCGTAAGTGCCACTCCCAGTAGAAATACATACCTGTTTAAGGAAAGAGAGGTTTGTGACCAGATAAAAAAATAAAGGCATCCTAAACAGGCAACAGGAACAGGTGTCCACAGCTGACATTTGATACTATGCCTGTTTTCAAGATGAGAAAACCAGGACTCAAATTTGTATAACTAAACTAAGATTACGCTGGCATCAGATATCCTAGTAAGCAGCAAGATGAAAGGGGAGAGGCCTCAAAAGTAACTGAAATTTGAATAGGTACTTTCTCATACACATGTAATTTCCATAGCCCAAAATCTGGTAACATTTATATTTTAGTGACTGGATCAATTTCCTTATTGCTTTTCCCAGAGATTCAGCCCTGCTTATTTGACATTATGCTGTCGATGAAGGATAAATGAAGAATAGTGAAGAATTACACCTGTGTCTAACAAACACTTGGGGGTGGGGGAAAGGAATCATTAAGGACACCTAGTGTATGCAAATAATTAATTATGATAATTTAGATCTTATGTTAATGTATTTATTTATTTTAAAAAATATAATTAAATCCATATTTCCAGAACATAAAATCCTAGGATTAAAAAAATGATGTAATGTTAACAGTTTTTTATAGTTCTTTTTATAGTTCTTTTTTCCCATATACTCCCCCATACTAATTCATGTTTTTACATATTAAATTCTAATTATCTGAAGGAAGTAATGCTCATATTTTCAGTTACTCACCATCAACACTAGTGTGAGTTCCTCTCCTTCCCTCCTGTCCTGAACTGTTTGGCTTTTACATGCATTTGATTTCACTGCTTATGAATATTTGTGAAAGCACCTGCATTGGTTTCTCATCTGTTGTTTATCCTATCAGAGAAGACATGAGAGAGTCTGTCTCCTCAAACTCCAGATAGAACACATCACTCTTCCCATGCGTTCTGTGTTATACATGTCCTGAGATTTATTCCCATTATCTATGTCTTTTTGCTACCAATATGAAGGGTAACAAGTTGTGTCAATGTTAGCAGTCCCTTCAATAAAAATCCCCTCTTACAAAATCAACCAAATCATTTCCAAGTTTGCTGCCACCCTCACGGTGCTGGTGTTAGAATTTTATCTGGATAGCTCTCAAAGTCATAATGATTAGATTGTAGATAATTTATTTTCCCAACTTTTGGAATAATCTCTATGTTAGTTCTCCAATTCCCAAGGTAATATCTTTGTATGAAATATGTCTTTCAAATGTTACCCATAAGAGTCACCATCCCTAACCCCGTCTACTTCCCAGTGACTTCTTGTCCTTGGAGACTGAACCAGATATATTCTAAATTGTCAAGCATTTATCTTTCCCTCTAATATGAGTTATCTTCTCCAATCCATCCTTCTGTGTTGGCAGTCATTCAGTCCTGAATACCACAGTGAGCATGCCATATGCCAGAGCCAGGTCAGGTACTGGTACTACCATATTGTTTCTTCTAAATTCAACTTGTAGTTGGGACTGGAACAACATAATGGATTTTACCCAGTTTCAGAGTTTTGTGCACATAATATCCATTCATTCTCAGAATAACCATGTAAGGAGATTCTTTAAACAACTCTCCAATTGCTTAAGGCTTTGTGTATGCTTTAGCTAATAGGTATTGTTTCAGTATTCAAAAACAAGGAAAAGTAAAATATTGTTCATATTACTACTATATTGACTATATACTCGATAGGCAACAACATTTTAAAAGTTTACCTGTCCTTTTTCTCCCTGACAGACCCCAGTGTGTGATGATCCCCTCCTGTGTTCATGTGTTTGCATTGTTCAACACCCGCCTATGAGTGAGAATATGCGGTGTTTGATTTTCTGTTCTTGTGTCAGTTTGCTGAGAATGATGGTTTCCACGTTCATCCATGTCCCTACAAAGGACACGAACTCATCGTTTTTGATGGCTGCATTATTCCATGGTGTGTATGTGCCACATTTTCCCTGTCCAGTCTATCATCAATGAGCATTTGGGTTGGTTCCAGGTCTTTGCTATTGTAAACTGTGCTGCAATGAACATTCGTGTGCATGTGTCCTTATAGTAGAATGATTTATAATCCTTTGGATATATACCCAGTAATGGGATTGCTGGGTCAAATGGAATTTCTATTTCTAGGTCCTTGAGGAATCGCCACACTGTATTCCACAATGGTTGAACTAATTTA
>PVKV010025827.1:0-29016 GCA_004027835.1 Alouatta palliata | reverse complement strand
GCGGTGGCTCACGCCTGTAATCCCAGCACTTTGGGAGGCCGAGGCGGGTGGATCACGAGGTCAAGAGATCGAGACCATCCTGGTCAACATGGTGAAACCCCGTCTCTACTAAAAAAAAATACAAAAATTAGCTGGGCATGGTGGCACATGCCTGTAGTCCCAGCTACTTGGGAGGCTGAGGCAGGAGAATTGCTTGAACCCAGGAGACTGAGGTTGCGGTGAGCTGAGATCGTGCCATTGCACTCCAGCCTGGGTAACGAGCGAAACTCCGTCTCAAAAATAAATAAATAAATAAATGGGATGCTTTTTCAGATTGGGATACATGGCATAAGGAAAACAGAAGAGGGTAATAGAATAAGATGCCTGGAGTAAGGGAGTGGGGCTGTCAGCAGAGGCCTGTCTGAGGATGCAGCATCTGAGCTGACCTCTGAATGATAATAAGGGGACAGTGAGGTGACGATGCACAAAGGAGTGAGTGGGACACAGTCATGTCCTGAGGTGGGTATCAGTTCCTATGTGCCTGGAGTAGAAAGAAGGCTGGCATTGTTAGAGCTGACAGAGTCATGCGTAGAGAGGTGGGAGGTGAGGACTAGAAGACAGGCAAGAGCAGGTTCATAGTAGCTGAGCAAATTGTGGATTTTTCTCTAAGTGCAGTAGGACTTATTAGAGAGTGTTAGGCAAGGGTGTAGTGTGATCCGATTTCTGCATTTTAAATATCATTTCAGATGCTGCATGGAGAATGGACTGAAGAGAGGAAGTGTAACAGAGGGAAGACTTGTGACAGTAAGTTGCCATCTCTCCTTCATTGCTCCAGCCTTTGATTCACAAGCCTTCTGGCATGAGGACCAGGGATATTCTGGTCCTGCCCTGGGGCCTAGAGCTGGGTTTAGCACTGAGAAAAGGGCGGGTTTGTTCCAATGTACAAGGGGCTCTAGACAGCTTACTCAGGCCACATGCTCTACTTCCTACGAGGGTTGAGACCTTGGACAAGTAATTGTTCTCTACCTCACTTTCTTTTCATATTTTAACATGGGATCATTATATTATAGTATCCTCTTCATGGGATTGTTCTGATTATTCACACAGAATAGTGCTTAAAATAATGTTGGGAACAAGTAAGCTACAAGAAAAACGATAGCAAATAGTACTAGCACTACAATTGCTATTATGTCAATTAAACACATGGTATTTTGAGATCCAGGTTTGAGGAAATGCAAAGAAACTGACAATAGAGGCCTAGTAAGGAGCTGTATCAGATTTCTGAGAGGCTCCTATTTCCTGCCATCTGTATCCTGAGGAAGATTATCTAAAATAGAAGAGTATAAGAACCGTCTACCTTCAGACTATGCTGGAAAATGAGCAGGATGAGCCACTGCTGCCATTTCCAACTTTTCCTTTTGGTTATTTAGTTGGCTTGAGACAAGCAGATGAGCTGGAGAAAACAGAAGTTGACATTCTATACATTAATAGAGCCCTGAGGTTCCTTTCCAATAGAAACCACATGGAACTTCCACTGGTGATACCCTGCTTCACAGCCTCTTAGCTCACCTCTGAGTTCACGTGAAACCATCTGGTTCCTATACACACCAACAGCTCCCCACACTAAAGCACTTGTGTCTTTTTGCCTCTCCACCTGCTCAGTCTATGTTCTCACACCCAGGAGCTTCTGTAGACCTGACTATTTTTTCACTTCATCTGGCTAGTATTTCCTCCATTCTAGGGGCCATTAATTTTATCACAACAATTATCAACATAAAACCCCCAGCCATAACCCAATATCAAACACCTCTATTTGTCTGATCCGTCCTTATTACAGCAGTTTTACTACTTCTGTCTCTTCCAGTCCTAGCTGCTGGAATTACCATACTACTAACCAACCGCAATCTTAATACCACTTTCTTCGATCCTGCCGGTGGCGGAGACCCCATCCTATATCAACACCTATTCTGATTTTTCGGACACCCTGAAGTATATATCCTCATTCTTCCAGGCTTCGGAATAATCTCACATATTGTAACATACTACTCTAACAAAAAAGAACCATTTGGGTATATGGGAATAGTATGGGCCATAATATCTATTGGTTTCCTAGGATTTATCGTATGAGCCCACCACATATTCACTGTAGGCATAGACGTAGACACACGTGCATACTTCACATCAGCCACTATAATCATCGCCATTCCCACAGGAGTAAAAGTATTTAGCTGACTAGCCACACTGCACGGCGGTAATATCAAATGATCTCCCGCAATACTGTGAGCTCTGGGCTTTATCTTTCTTTTTACCGTAGGTGGACTAACAGGGATTGTATTAGCCAACTCATCATTAGACATCGTCCTGCACGATACATATTATGTAGTAGCCCACTTTCATTATGTCTTATCTATAGGAGCAGTATTTGCCATCATAGGGGGTTTCATTCACTGATTTCCACTATTTTCTGGTTACACGCTCGACCACACCTATGCTAAAATCCACTTTACCATTATATTTGTAGGCGTAAATCTAACCTTCTTTCCACAACATTTCCTTGGCCTGTCTGGGATGCCCCGACGATACTCAGATTATCCTGATGCATATACTACATGAAACATCATATCATCTGTAGGCTCATTCATTTCATTAACAGCAGTTATCCTGATAATTTTTATAATTTGAGAAGCCTTCTCCTCAAAACGAAAAGTCTTAACCGTTGAACAACTAACTACCAATCTAGAATGGCTCTATGGCTGCCCCCCGCCTTATCACACATTTGAAGAATCTACCTATGTAAAATCTTTAAGCGAAAAAGGAAGGATTTGAACCCCCAAAAATTGGTTTCAAGCCAATCCCATAGACCCTATGACTTTTTCAATGAGATATTAGTAAAATAATTACATAACTTTGTCAAAGTTAAATTATAGACCAAACCCTATATATCTTAATGGCACACCCAGCCCAACTAGGCCTACAAAACGCTACATCCCCTATCATAGAAGAACTCATCTCCTTTCACGATCATGCCCTTATAATTATTTTCCTAATTAGTTCACTAGTACTATATGTTATCTCCCTAATACTTACAACTAAACTAACTCACACTAGCACGATAAATGCCCAAGAAATCGAAATAATTTGAACCATCCTACCTGCAATCATCCTCATCATAATCGCTCTCTCATCCCTACGCATTTTATATATATGACAGACGAATTTTTTTTTTTTTTTTTTGAGACAGAGTCTCACTCCCTCACCAGGCGCCAGGCTGGAGTGCAGTGGCGCGACCTCAGCTCACTGCAACCTCCACCGCCCGGGTTCAAGCAATTCTCCTGCCTCAGCCTCCGGAGTAGCTGGGACTACAGGCGCGCGCGCCACCAAGCCCAGCCAATTTTTTTATATTTTTAGTAGAGACGGGGTTTCACACCATGTTGACCAGGATGGTCTCGATCTCTTGACCTCGTGATCCGCCCGCCTCGGCCTCCCAAAGTGCTGGGATTACAGGCGTGAGCCACTGCGCCCGGCTTATAACAGACGAATTTAGCAAACCTTACTTAACCCTTAAAGCTATTGGCCACCAATGATACTGAAGTTACGAGTATTCAGACTATGAAGACCTAGCCTTCGACTCCTACATCACACCTACATACTTTCTTGAACCCGGCGAATTCCGACTCCTTGAAGTAGATAATCGAACAACTCTACCGATAGAAGCAGACATCTGTATACTAATCTCATCACAAGACGTCTTGCACTCGTGAGCCGTCCCATCGCTAGGTGTCAAAGCAGATGCAATCCCCGGACGCTTAAATCAAGCTATACTGGCCTCCATACGACCAGGCCTATTTTATGGGCAATGCTCAGAAATTTGCGGGTCAAATCATAGCTTTATGCCTATTGTCCTAGAATTTATCTACTTCCAAGACTTCGAAGTGTGAGCCTCATACCTATACATCGTGTCACTGTAAAGCTACCTAGCATTAACCTTTTAAGTTAAAGATTGAGAGCACCCCCTCTCTACAGTGAGTGCCTCAACTGGACATATCACCGTGGCCAATAGTGATTCTATCAATAATTTTAACCCTATTTTACATCACTCAATTAAAAATATTGAACTTTACTTTCTATACCCCCCATCGTCAAAATTAACGATACCACAAAAACACAAAACAACCTGAGAACTAAAATGAACCAAAATCTATTTGCCTCCTTCAATGTACCAGTAATATTAGGAATTCCCCTAGTTACACTAATTATCCTATTTCCCACCATGCTGATTATACCCTCTAATAAACTAATCAACAACCGGCTCTCCTCTCTTCAACAACGACTAATCCAACTTACACTAAAACAAATAATAACAGTCCATAGCATTAAAGGACGGACTTGATCCCTTATACTCCTAGCCCTAATCACCTTCATCGCCCTAAACAACCTCCTCGGACTAACACCCTACGCATTCACACCAACCACCCAGCTATCAATAAACTTAGGTACAGCAATCCCCCTGTGAGCAGCCACCGTACTTATAGGACTTCGATTCAAAACAAAAGCATCCCTTGCTCATTTCCTACCCCAAGGAACACCTATACCACTCATCCCCATACTAGTTATCATTGAAACAATCAGCCTCTTCATCCAACCAATTGCACTAGCCGTACGACTAACAGCCAACATCACAGCAGGTCACCTGTTAATACACTTACTTGGAGATACTGCACTAACCCTTCTATCCATCTACCTCTCTTCTACAGAAGCTCTCTGGCCTGGAAGTGCCAGAGATTAAACACTCCCAAGAGAAACCACCAACAATGAAGGATGGAGCCAGTGAATACTCAACTTCCCTGTCCCCAGGTGTACACAATTCTGAGGCTATTTTATACCAGATCTATAGCAGGACTTAGTCCTAGTCACCCTTATCCTTAATCTGCTCATTACAATCTTTTTTTAAGCTGCCACATTCCCCTTTCCCTCATTCTTGTTTCCTGGAACTACTTATCAAATAAACTGTCCTATCTGAATCACTGTGTCAGGTTTTGCTTTTGGAAGAATCCTAACTAGGACAAAATATAATGCTTTCAAACAGCATAGCCCTCACGTGAGCTTTCTTCCATAGCGAAGCAACATTTTCCAACCACTATCCCAATGATCAATTCCAGTGTAGAATGAAAATGAACAGAAAACAGAAGGAAGGGGGCTGGAGGGAGTAGGGGGAGCTCTAGGCTAATATCATGGCCAGGAAGCCACCCTGACCCTTTCCGACTAACCTACAGTAACAGAGACCGACACTTGCATTACAAAGATGCACTAAATGTCTGTGGCATTAATTATTATCTGACTCGGAATTTTGACAGAATTCAGTTAAAAACTGAACATGTTGAGACAGGCACTGGCATGAAGCCCCAACCTAGTCAGATGTACATCTTAATTTACCGCAGATGGGCACCAAGTCATTTTGCCAATTTGGACGTTCCCAATAAGGACTCACAAATAGATCTGTTCTCCAACAATATCTGCCTTCAATCAAAAGTGGAACAAATATAAAAAATGTGATTTAATGCATACATAAATGCACACACGCATGCAGGCACACACACCCACACACAAACATACATACACACTAATGTTACCCATTGGGTTTAGGCCCAGTGAGGTCAGATTCTGTTCAAAGATAAAAATAACCTCTTATTATCATTTTGCTCCTAAAGATTGCTTGCATTTAACCATGTTAGTACTTACTTATAAAGATGAACTGTCCCCAAAAAGAATAAAATCAATAATTGCCAACTATTTCACATGTTTGCTACACCTCCAACTCTCATATATTATTCTTTATTCTTCCTCAAGTATAATATAATACTAAGCTGACACGCCTGTAATCCCAGCACTTTGGGAGGCCGAGGCGGGCGGATCACGAGGTCAAGAGATCGAGACCATCCTGGTCAACATGGTGAAACCCCGTCTCTACTAAAAATACAAAAAAATTAGCTGGGCGTGGTGGCGCGCGCCTGTAGTCCCAGCTACTCGGGAGGCTGAGGCAGGAGAATTGCTTGAACCCGGGCGGCGGAGGTTGCGGTGAGCCGAGATCGCGCCACTGCACTCCAGCCTGGCGCCTGGTGACGGAGTGAGACTCTGCCTCAAAAAAAAAAAAAAAAACTAAGCTGATTTCTCTTCAGTTCAGGCTATGGATTTTCCTTGTTTTTCTGTACCCAATAAAATCCTCCACTTAAGACATGGAAGTTCAAAGTATTGGCTAGTCAAAATTCTGCTTATGTTAATGGAGAATGCATTTTTAAGAATAATTGTAACAGATAATTATTTTATATTAAATGGTGACCACTGGAAGTCAAACCTGTGCACATATATACATGTGTGTGTATATATGTGTATATATATATATGTATAATATATATGTATATATGTGTATATATATGTATAATATATATGTATATATATACACACACATATATATGTTGTTGGGTATCATGGGACAATTCTTTGTGACATCTCTTTGAAACTGTAGGTAATTTTTCCCAATGACAAATAGTTCAAAAGATTTTACTTCTAAGAGTTGTCATGCCCCAGCTCTTTTATTTATTTATTTATTTAGTCAAACCATGATACATTTCCCTCCTAAAACCAAGAGGACTGTTTCCATCAGATCAAAATTATTTTATATGTTCTAATAAGTAAACAATACTCCATAAACAAAGTGAACTACATTAGCATTAACTTTAATACTTGAATCTAAAAATATATACCTGAAGTACCAATGAAACCTTCTACAAATTCAATTCTAGAATACCTTCTTAGGATATAATATGATCGGGTTAGTTCTCATGCTTAAGCCTATTGGTACAAGTCACTTCAGTACTACCTGACCATCTAATTCAAGGAAAGTGAGGGTCCCAGTAAAATCACAGCAGCTAAGGGAGGATACTAGGAGACCTTGATGCCTAATTAATTCTGCCCTGCTTCTTCTTCTTCACTGTACACCCAAGACTTTAATAGTTATCCAACCACAACTTCCTAGCTACCTAATCAACACAATGTCCACCCAAGTCCTTGGCAGAACTTCTAGGAGAAAAGGATAACTCTTATAAAGATGCCCAACTGATTCAAAAGTACAAACTTAAATTCTAAAGGAATCTTGGCAGTTCCTTCAATCCTCTAAACCATGTAGTAGTACTTAGATAAAAGCATTCATTTTCTGCATAAATATATCTAACTTACAAAGTACTCACCAGCTCCTAAAAGAGAGGCTGTTCTATTGTTTTTTTTATGCTTGGGTCATTATCAGACTTATTCTGGTAATAAATCAAAATCTCTCTCCTTTCCTCTTTTATCTATTGTCCCTAATTCTGTCACCAAGGACAACAATATATTTCATAGTTCTCTTTAGTAACTGTCCTTTATTTTTCAGTTCGAAAACTATCCTTCCCCTACTCCACATCAATTAATATGAAGCCCTTTGAGAATGAAGAAATTATTTTAAAACTATTTTTAGACTCTGAAGATCTGACACAAAGTAGATGCTCAATAAATGTATACTGAAGTGTTAAACATAAAGCAATCTCCGTTCCCTTCTAAAATACATCTGTATTTGAAGATGCTCTTGATCAACGAGATTATTCATTGGTTCTCCACTTATATATAACACACATTATTAAATAGAAAAAATTAATTCTCTTCTATATTTAAGTCAATTTTTATACTAATGGAGAAAAACAGAAGCATGGATAAAAGTAAGAATATATTACATATTTATATTTGAATCTTAGTATATCCTCCTTTCTTAAAGTTTACCACATCTGAAACAAAATTTGAATCAAAGAATAAAAATCCAAATACAAGAAGACCCAGAAAGGTGACCCAGCTCTCCATCTGGTCTCTACCTTTAGTCCCTCTTTGTTCACCACTCATAATGAGGAAAATGAAATCATCCTTCCAGATAAAGCAATGCTCAAATCTGACGGTGTGACCCTTTCTGTGTTTTAGGCTTTCGCAGATGGATCTCCATACTATCCTTTAGAAACATACACGTAATTGATAATTTAGGTTTTAAAAGTTAGAGCCTAAATGTCCTTCTCTTTGAACTGGTATCTGTTTGAAAATAAGTAGCAAGACTTGTAACAAGAACATATCTTGTGCAGAGGAAGAATTAAATATTATAGGAATTAATCATCAAATTGGTTTATGGAAAATTTGATAAGTTAAACATAGTTGCTATTGCTTGAAGCTATCATATATATATATATGGAGACATTAAAGTATATCCAAAAAATGAATGTCCAAACACAGGTAAGAAGGCTCTCAAATTCTTTACCTGGATTGTGAATAAGGCAAAATATGACTTTACTAGTGATCCCAATGAAAATATTTAGAAAGAAAATGATTAATTATTGTAGTAAGTGATGTATATAATAGTATATGAGAATTTAAAACCATATGCTATTTAGGGTTAAAAGTTAAAAAGAGAATTTTTTAATGTGACCAGATGCTTAGAAATCAGGGATGAGTGCAATTTTGTTACTTTTCATTGTCTTCTCAAGATCAAATGGTTCACCATTTAGTACACCATAAACCTAAATCTAGCAGTCATTTATTTTCCTAAACATTTTTGAGAATCTTAATAGTTAAGAAATAATCTAAAAATGTATAATCATAAGTCATGTGGCTATGTGCGTCTCAAAGCTTGTCAAAAAACAAAATTTTAACAAACTGAGGTTTAAAGACAGAGCTGGCTTTTGTTAGTGATTCATGAATTGAGCCGCATCCCGTCTACAAAATACGGGGAGCTCTGATGAGCTGAGCAGCAGGTGTTGACTTTATAGACAGAAAGTGCTAAAGAAAGCAGAAATAAGGAACAAGAAATAAAGAACAAAAAGCAGATTGGTCATTTCAAAGTTACTTTCCTTATAAGGTTAAAGTAGACAGAATCTCCTTATCATGCAGGCTCAAGTAGACTGAGCCCTTTCTGATTGGTTGCTGTGAAATCTGTTTTTTGGAAAACTGGCCATTCAGTTTGGTTCTATGGTACCTAGCAAGAGTGACTCCATTCTTGTTTGGCCTGGTATGGGCCTAGTTGCAGGAGCTCAATCCAAAACAACAGACTCTCATAAATTGGGTTTAATAAGGCTTCTCATCTTTTGGCCCTTCATACAAGGCCGAAAAAATAGCAAGACACAAAAAGCTCAGCACGCATGTCAGTAATTTCTGCTACAAAGACCTAATCCCAATGCATCACCCAGGGATCACTTGAAGACCTGAAACTTCAAGTTCACGTCATTAATTCAGCACTCTGAGCAATATATGTGGTAAATTAAAGCAGAGGTGAAGTGATTGACATTTTGAGAAACTGCCAGTGCTATATATTTGAACAACAAGTGTCCAAGTCACCACATCTGAAGCATTCACTCTCTTAACCAAGAGTGGGGGAAAACTGCTAATGAAAACTAACCTGTTCAAACACTGAATGACTGTAAATGATCTCAGTCACACAATAGTAAGTAATGGATCTTAATACTGCACAATTTCATCCTTAAATTTTGTGTTAAAAATGATTAGTTATACAGTATTGTTTTGTGCACAAAATGTGAAAGCAATGCTTCTTAGGAACCTGGGTATTAAAATCATTATACTGCTATTGTCCTTCAGTATAAACACAGGTTAGGCCTTTGGCAAGTATGAAATAAATGTGCATTTAATAAAGAAATGAATGAATCTATAGTGAGTACAAATTGAAATCACCATATGGTAAAGAAAAAAACAAAACTCATTGGAATGTGTCCACACAGTGAACATAGAGTGCTGGCTGAGGGGAACATATAATGAGAAAATTGAAGCACAGCTTTTATAAAGCTGGCTTTAGAAGAGAAAATATGGGGTGGGTAGAAAAAACTTTCCACCAGAATTTGTTACTCCTTAGAGGCTTGAGGAAGCTCCTTAACCTTCCCTTCCCCAAAGTAGCATCTTATGGGTTAGTGGTTCTGTGTCTGAGATACTGGAATGTTTATGGCTATAGCTGGGGCAGAAAATTTAATTTCTTTGAATCATTTGGCTCACCATTTGACTCTGATAATCAAAGATGAGAATATTTGGTAAACCACAAAATTGTAGGCTGAAAGTTACTCCCATTATCACTACTACCACCAACAAAAATACCTGCTATATAAGTTTTCTTGGGTTTCTGTAACAAATCGCCACACAATTGGTGGCTTGAAACAACATAAATTTATTCTCAGAAGGTGCTAGGGAAGAATCTTCCTTGCTAATTCCAGTTTCTGGTCACTCCAGGCATCCCTTTGCTTGAGGCCACGTGACTTCAATCTCTGTGTCCATTCACATGGTCTCTTCCTCTAGGTGTCCCCATGTCTCCAGTATCCCTCTGAGCTTCCCTCTGTATCCCTGTGTTTCAAATCTACATCTGACTTTAAGCCCACCCTAAATCCAGGAAGATTTTCTCTTGAGATCCTTAATTGTATATGCAAAGACCATTTCTCCAAATAAGGTCACATTCACAGGTTCCAGAGGTTAGGACATGGACCTATGCTTTGAGAGCCTACTATTTCAACCTACTATACCTGCCTCAATTTTTGACAAATTATTTCCATCCCTCCTCCTCCTACCTTCCCTGTCCCCAAAGTACAAATGGAAAATAAAATTATTTCCAGAGACTGTCATATAATTTTGGCTCATTGCTTTGTTTTCTTGGGGCGATAAAAGAGAAAATAACAAAAGAACAAGTGGAGAAAATACTTGGCCAGTTGAGTGTACACAGTGACTAACAGATTATTAACAACTACCTTTTGCTACCGACTGCACAAGTTTATGTGTCTAGAATGTGATATTTATAGGAGTTAAACCAAGCACAGCATACAGCTTTGAACAATGATTCTCTTTCTTTGGACAATAATTAATTGCCACTCTGTTATGTATGGCATAAATGAGAAAATTAAACACATACTTAAATTTTTAAGATAAATTATTTTTCAGTGCTCTTAATCATCTTGGAAGGTGGAAGGATACCATCAGTTTAACCAACTCTGTAACATTAAAATGTACTCCACTAACAATTAGAGCTAATAAGTTAAATATAAGGTTTCGACCTTTAAGCTACTCTCAGTAAGCATCAATATAAATCCTGCATTTGTATTGTATTTTTTAGTGCTATTAAAGTCAGATCTTTTCCTGCCAGAACATATGAATGTAAGTGGTTTACAGGGAAATAACTGGCTACAATATATACATGAATCACACAGTTTTAGAAAGTACCCCATTTGAAAGTTGAATAAAAAACATGGAAGTGCTTCTTTCCCTTTTAGACAAAACAAATCTCAATGACTTTGCAGGCTCTGTGACATTTCTGCTCCTTATTTTGTGTTATGGACATAAAGTAATGTGGCAGTTGCTGTTGGTCTCACATCCCCTGAGCCTTATCACTTCCCTGGGACTTTTAGGTTCCAATATCTATATCTCTTTGCCCGAAAGCTTCCCCACAAGCTGCAACATGACATATCACAAGGGCCTTGGGATGATTAACACACTTCCTGAGTTTCTCAACAGAAAACTGAGAAAAGCTGGGGTAGAAATACCCCAGCTCCCTTACTCCTTCCGAGGGATAACTCTGCATGTAATTCCGTACCATTTCTCAGAGTGCTCCTATGGCAATAAGCTTCGGTCACCCAATGATAGTCCATTCTCTTCCCCGTATCTTTGTATCACTTCCCCTCCTCCTCCACCTTCCAAATACACTACTTGCACTCAAATAGTTGTTCTAGGATGTACTTCTGAGGCAACCCAATCTAAAACATGGGAAAGAAAACATGATTACCCTCTTTGCTTAAAAATTATCTCAAAAATGAATCTTTCTGAAACCACTGCCATATACTAAACATGGATATACTAATATTAAAAATGAGAGCACATATTTGTATAGTGCTGTGGCAGGTACCACTAGTTAATACAAAGACATGCCCTAGCCCCTTCTTCCTGTACCAGAATCCCAATTTCATTCAAACATTGAATGACTATGTGCATCTAGGAAACTCAATCCTCCTAAGGAGTAAACCTTGATCAGTCTTAACAATCATGTCATTTCACTTCCACTTTCACTGACTGCTCAGAAATAGGCAAGAGATGCAGTTCTAGCTTATGGGTCAGAACAGAAAATTTTATTGGAGGTGTATGGGAATTTTTATTTTATGCTTTAAAAAGGACATGAAGAGGAGCCTTTCCTGGTCTGTAAATGCTATGTAATGAGGTGGCACAAGCATGAAAGGAAAAGCCTGAAGACAAAAGCCAATGCACTAAGTGTGGCAGGGCAGAAAGATGAAAAGAGCTGGATCCTTAATTACTCATTTATTGCTATTAACTAATGAATTAGCTAGTCCTAGAATTGCCTTATCTCTGAACTTCTTGTGATGTGAGATAATAAATCCTGTTGTTTAATTTTTTGGATTTCCTGCTACTTGCAGCCTAAAACTAGCATAATGGCTTTTTCAGTGTGCAAAATGCTCTCATATAGACAATCTCATCTTTCTAGGTAAAGGCAACCTACCCAATAGTTCCCCTAGTGATCTCTTGAACTGAATCCTGTGCCCTTTCCTGGGCACTCACTGAAAATGAAAAGTGAATGAACTAATCAAGGTTTACCCACCTCTGGACCTAGTTATACATGCAGATATAGGGATAAAGGAATGGGAAGAAAAGATACTATAAAACCAGTACCCAATCTGTGCTCTAGTTATTATTATAAAAGACCCAGCTTCATATACCTACCTCCATAGGGCGGGCATAGGGATCAAATTAGATAACTTGCACATACAGGATGTACCAAGAGCCTGTCACATCACTCTTTAAGTGTTGGTTATTCTATTACTATTGGATCAGAGAAGAGAGCCCAACTCAACCTAATCAATGGTTCATGTCTGTTTTCTGAACAACACACTGATACTTAAAACAATCCACAAATGAGATCAAGAAATGTTGGGATAAAAAAAAAGTCTCAAGAAAAAAAAGAAAAGTCAGCCTAAAAGTAGCATACAGAGAGGGAAAGCAAAAAAGTTATTAAATATAAAAAAGCTATAAAAGCAGGCAGTGGCTAGATCAGGAACTTTGTACACCATATTAAGAAGCGTAGACTTCATTCTGTAGAGGCAGTGGGGCTTATTAAAGGTCAGATTTTATCTTATATTGAGATTAAATAAGATTACATAAAATTTTAGTTTATATGATACTGATGGCTATTGAGGATGGACTTGAGAAAGGGAAGACTAGTCCCATTTCTCTCAAATCAAGTCCTTTCTTTGTGAGCTGGGTTGCTTATTTCACTCAGCTTATTTAACCAGCCCATTTTCCTAAACCATAATGGTTGGAATAATTGATCTTAAAGTGGACATGAAAAGTATTACTAAATTTAGAGGCACTCATTTAATTCAGAATAGTGTATTATCAAATCTTACAGGCTCAGTTGAACCACATGTGAAAAACATTAGACATTCTGGCATGTGTCTAACAGATCATTAAGAAATAGTTTTCTAAATATGTACTCTTTCTTTGCTATTTTAATGTAAAACACAAAAATGAAACTGCTGAAATTCATGATTCCACAATGTACAGCATGAGTCATTGTCCCCAGAGCATTCATTCCATAGAAATAGTGCATTTGCATGTCTTCCTATAATGTCAGTATAATTCATTGATGCATATTTTATTTGTGGTTTTCAGAGTATTCACTAGAACCGTGGTTTTGTTTTTTGGGGTTTTTTTTTTTTGCCTATATAATCAGAGGTTGGTTGTAAGTGATATGGGAGTGCTGGGAAGGGAAGTGCTAGGGGAAGAGCATGGTCCCTGGCTAGGGCTCCACCCCCACAGACCTAGGTGAAGACAGGTATTTACTGCCAAAATGTTACATTTCCCAAGACCACTCTGGCCTGCCACACTCCCCATCCTGTGCCTATAAAAACCTGTGAGACCCTAGCAGGCAAATACAGAAGCAGCTGGATGTCAAGAGGAGCACATCAGTGGAGAACATACAGGTGGCTGGACATCAAGAAGAACGCACTGACAGACACTGGCAGGCCAGCAGGCCACCAACCAGAAGAATGACGCAGAGTTTGGCTGGGGCAGTTGGAGAAGAGCCCAGGCTGCCAAGCGGCCCAACTCCAGGGGAAAACCATTTCCCTTCTGGCTCCCCATCTGCTGAAAGCTACTTCCACTCAATAAAACCTTGCACTTATTCTCCAAGTCCACAAGTGATCCGTATACCAAGGCAAGAGCCTCAGGATACATACAGAAAGTCCTCTGTCCCTGCAATAAGATAGGGGTCTAATTGAGCTAACACAAGCCACCTAGGAATGGCTAAACTAAAAGAGCACCCCGCAACACACACCCACTGGGTCTTCAGTATTCATCCCTAGAGACTGCCGTGGGTTTGGAGCCCCACAGCCTGCCCATCTATATGCTTCCCTAGAGATATGAGCAGCAGGGCACAAAAGAAGTGAGCCATACCACATCCCCATCGTACAGCCTGCGAGGGGGACAAGGGAACCTTTCCCATTTCACAAGTATATTCTGGAGAACTAGCTGAGATAAGGAATATTGTAGCTGTCTGTGAAGAGTTGAACTCAAGAGTGCAATCTGAAGAGAAGTATAAATCAGACTTGAAAGATTTCTGTCCACGAAGAAAAAAAGTCCAAAAATACTAACAAACAATCGACAACTTCAAACAAACAAGAGAGCTCCTTTTATTTACTAATTTTTAAAGAGAATAACAATTAGAAGTGTGAATGAGCAGAATGTAAATGAAATTTTGAAAGACAACACTAGATCTTCATCGAGTCAGTATGTCCTCCAAAATAGATAGATTATTTGCAATGGCAGAATTTGTGTCCTTTTTACCCAACCTATTTTAATTGAGAAATAAAAATATGACAAGGAAGGAAAGCAGGATTTTGAGATAGCGTGAAAAAATATATTTGCTATGCAGTTTAAGTTCTACAGAGTCACAGTTGGGTTTAAAGAGATATGGAAAATACTGATGTCAGAGTCATCCTGGTGACTTGCATTGCACCTTCCTTGTATTTTAATTTCATTGTACTCTAAGCCATGCGAGATATTTGATTACAGCCAACATGACAAAAGAAGGGCTTTTTTAGATCAACATTCTGACATCAGCCTTACTCCCTGTCCTGTCCTTAGAAATTTTATGGCAAATATTTTCCCCTTCAAGTCCTCCAACCTTCAGGGAGCATGATTATAAAAAGGGTAGACTTAGCCTGGTCAACAATATGGACCCAATAGCTATTCACTGCATTAATGGAAAACCAGCAGGAGAAGGGAGAGAACATAACAAGCAGCTTCTAATCAATGGGAATATATGATTCATTTGATATCTTCATTTACCACTATTAGGATATAGTGACTAACATAGCACCTGCTACATGAAGGGTGCTTAATAAACATTAGGGATCATCACTATCATTAGCACTGCTAACTTTTAACAGCTTGGAATTGAGTATGTTCAAATGACAACTAGCAAAAAAGGCACATAGACCTCATTATAAATAGACAATCTCCCCAAATTTTATCTGAGTAATCTTGAGGAACTAAGCTCAGATTTTTGTATAGAAATACTATTATACATGGTAACTAGACTGACAGATAAGAACATAAACATTTATTTAAATACCAATATAGCTAATATATCCAGTGGGTACTACTCGTAGTATTTTGAAACCAAATAGCCAGTTATAAAGGAGTTTTGATGAGCAAATAAATTAAGAATTCTAAATTGGTGTGTCTAGATCTCATCTCGCCCTGCATTTTCAAGAAAATGAGAGCTCTCCCTAACCCCATACATTCTCATCCATAAAGGAGTAAGAATGGGGTTCTTCAAGGCTTTCCTCCTAGTGTGGTGAAGGAGTTCTTGCAAGGGGAAGGCAATACAGAGACAGTATGAGGCAAATGAGGAAGCAGGGTAAGGTGATCTGATTTGAGACTCAGCATGAACACCACTCAGGACCAGGAAGGAGGGCTGGGGAAGACGGTTAAGGACTTAAGGAGCATCAGTGAAGGTGGTAAAGTTAGGGTGTGATGAGTATTCTAAATATACTCTCCCTTTTCCTTTTAGTATCATCTCAAGGGAGCAGTGAGTCCAAGGTTAATGCAGGCAGAAGGCAAGAGCTTGAGCATCCCGGGTGCTGATGTATACCTAGGTGGTAGGCGTCCTTCCTTTATCCTGTCCTTCCCTTTCCCCCTCTGTTCCACCCTTATCTTGCCAACACTAGTCCACATTTGGCACTGAAATAAAACAAAAATGAAATTCCAATTTATTAGGACAAATTAGAAGAGAAAGCCTTCATTTGTCCACTCAGCTGCTATTGAAGAAGAAACTTAGGACATCTCTAGAGCCCTAGCCAACTTCTACTAATGACTGAGAAGGTGGTTAAGAATATGAACAATGTGAAGGAATGGGTGAATTAGACCACATAATTATATCGGAAAGGACATTGATGGTTCAGAAAAAGTGAATCCTTAATGTGAAAGACTACTTCAAAGAAGAGTTTAAAAACAATTTCACCATGTAGGGTTAAATAAGTTGAAGGTAGGATTTTCCAGCACGAGATTTCTGCCATAAACAGAGTGACTATATGCCCTGGTTTATGACTTCTGAAGCAATGTAATTATAAATACCACTCCCTTTTACTTTCAAGGTGTTTTAAATAATAAGTTCTATAATAACCTAGCTATAACTATAAGCACATTCTATCATCCTTAAAGAACTGAGGATATTTTAGAATTCATGGTTTTATCTGTGTTTTATCTAAAACAATGTCCAGATTAACTCTAGATGAACAATGTCCAGATCACCTATCATAACTAGACTGGCATGTCCTCAGGAATGATCTAAGGACAATTGCAAGAGGCAAAATGGGATGTTTAATACCAGCCTCTGGACTCGTATTAATAGGCAAGCATATATAGACAGATATGGTGTTAAGATCTGCGCTGAAAATTAGGTCTTGCTATAGAATTTGGGGATATCCAAAAAACATAAGCTGGGAAATTTCTAGAAGAGGATCCTATGTCTGAAATCTGTCAGTGAACTTGGTAGGATCTCTACTATTGCATAAAGTGTAACTAGAGGTCAATTATTTTTGTGACTACGGAGAGCAGACACTGAAATTAATGCTCAAGGTTGATTTAACTCTAAGGGCTCCCAAGAGGCCCAGCAGAAGCCCAGGAACTCGAGGTGAAGAAAAGATGAGAAAATGTTTAGAGACAGTTGAGTCCCCTGATCTCTCGAGGAGGAGACCCACTGATTAGATAAAATCCAAGAAAAGTGGCAAATATGTTACGCCAACATGAGGATATAAGCTGGAAGTCTTTTATTCTGAACCCACAGGTGATGCTGTTGGCACCATGAAGTAGAACTCTAATTGTAGGAGGAGGGTTGAGACACGGAGAATGCCGGAGAGGAATCTCACATGTGACTCATTCCCCCTTGGTATAGAGAACACAGCAGTACACCAGAGCCCCTCTGTCTGCTGGTGATTGGAGGAGAAAGCAAGCCATCTATTGGTGAGGCCTCAAGGGTTTTTCTGGAGGAGAGTAGAAGGAGTTGTAGCTATCCTTTTGTTCCCTTTTTTCTGAAGCAGAAACATGCCAGTGTCTTTCTCTTAATAGAAGCTCATATATGAAAATAGGAAAACAAAAGAGGATCTTCTACAATGCTACTCAAAGCAGAGAAATATTTTTAGCATGATTAATAACAGACTGAGGGATAAAGACAGTTGAGAAATTCATTCTTGGCAGTATAAAAGGTCTGACTGTGAGACTGGTATTTCCTTCCTTCATTCATTTAAACAATATTTACTGAGTGCCTACAGATTACTAAACACTGCTCTAGGAGGTAGAGAAACATCTATGAATAAAACATTCAGGAATCCCTGTCTTCAGTGACCTTATTTATATTCTAGGGTTGGGAGCTTATATTCTAATGCTTCATGTTGAGACTAGCTCTAAGAGGATGGGTTTTCTCATTGCCTCTAACCACAGAATAGATCAGAAAATCTCCTTAATTCCATACAAGGAAATTAATGACTGGCAACCTGAGTCAAATGCCATTGAGAGGCAAAAAACGTGCAGGGACAAGAACTGGAGAGTTTTAAGAAACCAAAAGACCTGCTGGAGAGAAAATGAATTCGAGGTTCCACAAACTAGAAAGGGCCGGTGCAGTACAGGCCAAAGGCCTCTGGTACCCACTAAGGAGTAAGCCGGACAGAGTAGAGGCACCTTACCCAAGATGGCTTCTGTATAAATGGCTACAGGCCTCTCAAACCCAGAGGAAGAACTGGTTTCTGAATACACTGCTGTGACTGACCAATCTAGAAAATATCCCCTTACCCTTATATTTTGGCTTTGGTTTTGAGGTTTTTGATTTCATTTTATTTTGTTAGTGTTTGAGGGGGAAGCTGTTTTTGTTGTGTTGTGCTGTATTTATTTTCAGCTGTGGGCTATACTGCCCAGCCCTCTAATATTGAGGACCTATTATGTGTATTATATACGGTTATCTTGATATTTTAAATAGAATAGTTTTTTAACCCAATCTTTTTCAAATGAAGTATTTATAACACCATTTCACCCAAAAGATGAATATGTAAAACAGACAGAAGCAGAGCTGCTCGGATAGAACTCAGAGCAGGCAGGTAGGGAGCAGGAGCCCTGCCTGTCCTCTCCTCACAGCGGCTTCAACAGGGAGGCTTCATTAAGCCCCTAGAGATGCACTAAGCACAGATTGAAAATCTAACCGGTCTGCATTGGTGGGAAGTGCTGCCGCCTGGCCACCTCGTCCAAAATACCTGATCCAAAATACAGCATCAACTCATACTGCTGAAATGAGATGTGTGAGAAAGGTATTAGTCATTTCAATATAAACAAAGAGAATCCTGATTAAAATACTTCCCATGCAATAATTAGTTGTTAGAATATAAGAACTGAAAATATCCATGGATAATAGAGTGACAACCACGGCTTGCACTGACCACACGATGAATTAGCAGAAAAGAACCATGGTGAAGTGAAAACAAAAAACAAATATAAAAAGAACTATGACTAAAGGTACTGTGAACAGGCTGATTCTTCTCACCACCAATTACATTACATCAATGCATCCACTATTCATCCAACAAGCATTTACGAAGTACTTACTATGTGCCAGGCACATTACTAAGCATTAAGACTACAAAGAAAAATAATACAGTCATTACTGTGCAAATGCTTACAGTCTTCCATAGGACACAAACCTGCAGGTAGAAGGATATGAAGATAATCTTATTTAAATGTAATATCTAAAGTGCTTAGTATGGTGCCTGTCATACAATAAGCTAACTATAAATGTTAGCTATTATTAGCAGCTTAATCTGGTGCTCTTTACTGGCTCCGAAAAAAAGAAAGACGGATTTTCAAATAGTGGAGACTGTGATAAGCAACGTAAGGGCAGGGAAGAGACTCCCCAAGAGGGCAGGTTTTAGAAACAACAGAGACTTTTGCTCTGCTGGGTGGTTTATGCAAGCTGAGAGTGACAACTAACCCACTTAGAACGATTAAGGGCACATTTTAGAAAATATATGGAAGAGATGACATTATGAGAAAGAAAAATATGAGGTATTTCATTTTCTGAAAAAGAGGTAGCCAATCCACTTAGTCTGTGCATCTGAGTGCATGATGTTATCCTCTTCCCTGTCTCACCAGGAATTTTCAGTAAAATATTCAATATAACCTATTCGGGGGGTGTGTGTGTGTGTCTGTGTGTCTGGTGCTAATGTCCTGTTCAAGATTGGCCCTGACTGAAGAAAGAAGTTTCTGGGGAGGAGGTAAATAGAGGAGGGACTGATCCCAACTAGATCTATAACAAATAAGGAAAAAACAAAGTAAAAGCATATCATTACAGGTGGAAGATAAATAAATGGTAAAGGCACAATGGTAGCAAAACAGAAGGAAGAGTCAGCACTACCCAGAGAGGTCAGGAAAGGTTACACAAAGTAGGTGGTATTAATATTTGAGCTGAATTATAAAGAATGGGTAGTTCCAGGGAAAATGAAAAAGTGGGAGCAAGGAGTGAGAGATTCATATGTAGAGAAGTATGTAGATTGTAACATGCCAATTCTGATAAATAACAGTAGTTCAACTAGACCAGAAAGAAGAGCGGCAGAAACAGAAAAAAAAAAAAAAAAAAAAAAAACCCACCGCAAAGTATCTTGAGCTTATCTTTCAAACAAACAAGCAAACGAACCTACTCAAGGATAAGCATCAAAGAAATGAATCAGAGTAAAGAGTTCAGGAATAACAAATCATGGTAAACAAACTGATTGTTTTCTTGAGTTTCTTTCTTTTTTGTTGTTTTTGTTGGGTTTCAAAAGAAGCTAGTGCATATAAATTGGCTTTTCCACTCCATCATCTTTTAAAAGAAGGCTCTAGTTTGTGCACTTAAAAAAAAAAAAACCACGAAACTTTTGTTTTAGGTGTAGGGGTACATGTGCCAGTTGTTATACATACAAACTCATGTCACGGGGCTTTGGTGTACAGGCTATTTAGTCACCCAGATAACAAGCATAGTACCTGATAGGTATTTTTTCTGATTCTCTCCCTCTCCCATCCTCCAATTACCAGGAGGCCCCAGTGTCTGCTGTTAGTCTCTTTGTGTCCGTGTTTTCTCATTGTTTAGCTCCTACTTGTAAGTGAAAACATGCGGTGTTCATGTTTGCAGGAACAGATAACGGCCTCCAGCTCCATCCATGTTTCTGCAAAAGATAAGATCTCGTTCTTTTTATGGCTGCATAGTATGCCATGGTGTATATGTACCATGTTTTCTTTATCAAGTCTATCGTTGATGGGCATTTAGGCTGATTCTATGTCTTTGCTATTATGAATAGTCCTGTGATGAACATACATGTGCATATGTCCTTATGTTAGCACAATTTATATTCCCTTAGGTATACACCCAATAATGGGATTTCTGAGTTGAATGATAATTCTGTTTTTAGCTCTGTTTAGCTCTTCTGTTTTAAACTCTTCCACAGTGGCTGTTGTGAGATGGTATCTCATTGTGGCTTTCATTTGAATTTCTCTAATAATTAGTTATGTTGAATATTTTTTCATAGGCTTTTTGCCTGCATGTATGTCTTCTTTTGAAAAGTATCTATTCAGTCCTTTTCCCTTCCTCTAGTTTGTGCAATTTGATGGTGTTCTAGATTTTAAAAACCCAACACATACTGATCTTATTCCCTACAGTTTGAGACACTTCAGGATTTCAGGAGTAAACAGATCACTAAGCAGCAAAACTGGTTTTTCTGAATATACTTCATAAAATCAATGAATCTTGATTCTAAGAAAGGTCTCCTTGTCCCTGCTTTCAAGCTGAAGAAAGAGATGGTTTTTAAAATTGCAGAGAACTGTTTTGGAAGGTAAAAGATTCCAATGACTAACACTTTACATTGCTCTAATTTTCTTTGTTTAACTTAGTAGTTTAGTCATTCTCTTGTCTATCTCTAGTGAAGAAGAACAAATTATCTTTTGCATTGTTTTCATATATTTAAAGTCACCAGCATTTTCATTTCCAGGGGCTGACTAACTTTTTAACCACCTCATATATGCAATTTTCAGTTCTTTAATATTTACTCTGCTTTCACAATTTCACAAATATGCTTGTCCTATCTTGTTCCAGCTTTAGGGATTGAGATTTTTCAAAAAGTCTTTCCTGTGAAATCCAGACCTCACTCATATCGGTGCCTCCTCTCTTAACTTTATAATTTCATATGACTTATATCCTATCCAGTGCTGATGTAAACACTTTAGTCTTATCTCCCTTGCTGAATGTTTCACAAGGGTATAAGCCAGCCTTTATATTTCTATATAAAGATGCCACTCCTTGCTTCTTGACTTTTTCCCTCTCTGATTCTGGGATACCATAACCTACTTTAACAAATAAGAAGAGAAAAAAAGTATAATTGTACCAATAAACACCTAAAAGGCATTTAGTAATATTCAGTAGCCATCTTTAATAAAACTCTACTTAAGATTCATCCGAGCTGTTCAAGAGGCTAGTCAGTAGAATCGCCTGAACCAGGGAGTCAGAGGTTGCAGTGAGCCAAGATTGTGCCATTGCACTCCTGCCTGGAGATAGAGCAAGATTCCATCCCTATCCCCAAAAAAATTCATTTTAAAGACTTTTAATCAAAATCTAACAGTAAACACCAAATACAGTAAAACACTGAAGCGATTTCCATTCACATAAAGAAAAAAATTAAGTAGGTTGTTTTATTATAATTATTTTAATATTGCCTTTGGAGTTCTATCTAATGAAATGATTCCAAAATGACATAATTTGTAAAAATATTGGGAAGAAAAGACAGTCTTTGTTTCAAATTTAAGAAAGAAGTTAATTGGATAATTAAATACAATACCTGGATTCAAATATATATACAAAAAAAGTCAGTAGCATTTCATTAACAGCAATAATAATCAAATAATAATGGATATTTTTTAAAGTCCTACTTAATAAAGCAATATAAGTTATAAAATAAGTAAAAATGTCATAATGGAGGTATAATATCTTTATTTTAAAAACTTTTAAGTCATATAAAATACGTAAAGAAATGAAAAACAGAATTACAATGTCAATGTTTTACAGAAACCATTGTAAACTGACAAATGATTTTAAAATTCATTTAATGAACAGTCAAAAATGTTTGTAAAAAAGAAAATAGTGCTGAAAGTACTTTCTTCACCAAATATTATAACAATCTCTGAAGACATCATAACCAAATAGCATGATATGTCTACTGAAATAGACAAAATATTGGTTTAAAAACAGAGCCCAGAAAATATGTACCAGAAAAGGATAGAATACATCATCAAAACTGCATTTAAAATCAATCGGAAAAGGGTACTTTTTTTAGTAAGTGGCACTGATAAGTGGCATACATGTGGAAAAAAATGAACTTGTACCTCATCCTGTATACGATATATAAAATCACCTTTTTAAAAACTGTCAAAAGATAAAATAACAGTATTAGAAAACAGAATCCTTTAAGACTCCGAGATGAGCAATACCTGTTAAGCAAAATATGATACACAAGTGCTTTAAAGGTTTATAAATTTGGCATTTTGTTCTCTATGTGAATTTTTATTTATTTATTTATTTGACAGATAATGATTATATATATTATATAAAATATATTTTACATTAAATACATAATATAAAGTATGTTGTATTTTATATTAAATATATAATATATTAAGTTATATTTTATATAAAACATATTATATAATATATAATATACAATTTAATGTTTTGATCTATGTATACACTGTAGAAAACTTAAATCAAGCTAGTTAACATATCTATCACCTTACCAACATTTTTTTCTGTAATAGGAACATTAAAAATCAATTCTTTTAGCAATTTTGAAATATGTAATACATTATAATTCTGTTCACCACACAGTGAAATATATCACTAAAACTTGTTCCTCCAGTCTAAATGAAATTTAGTATCCTACAATCAACAGCTCCTCTTCTCCCCAAATCCCCATTTAGCTTCTGGTAACTACTTGTTTTCTCTGTTTCTGTGAGATTGACTTTTATAGATGCCACATATAGGTGAGATTATGCAGTATTTGCCTTTCTGTGCCTGACTTATTTCACTTAGCATAATGTTTCAGGTCCATCCATGTTGTCACAAATGTCAGAATTTTCTTCTTTTTTAAGGCTGTATAGTATTCCATTGTGTGTGTGTGTGGGGGGTGTGTGTGTGTGTATGCGTGCATGTGCATGTGTGTGTATGCGTGCATGTGCATGCATGAGTACATGTGTGTGTATATCTCACATTTTCTTTATTCATTCATCTATGGATAAATACTGGGTTGCTTCCATATCTTGGCTATTGTGAATAATGGTACAATAAACATTGGGAGTGCAGATATCTCACTGACACACCAATTTCAATTTTTTTGGATACAGAGCCAGAAGTGGAAATGCTGGATCTCTATGTATATTCTCCGTAGTTTTTCAGAGTTAGTTTTACAATTAAGTGTGGATTTTGCTTCTATTTTTGTACTGTATTGTGAAATATTTCTTTTGTTATTCCTAACATTAATTCTACATGATAAATAGCACAGTTAATTTACTTTTTCAGCTCATCTATTGAGCTTTGTAGAATTTTGTTTTTTAAGTTCCAGAATACTTTTGAATGCTCTTTTTTCATGATCTTCTTCAGTCTCCTTGAGAGCACTTCTCTTTTTGATATGTTCTCTTCCAGTTCCTCTGTTAGTTTGAACTTAATGACAACCTACACTCCTAGTTGGTCAATTATTGCTTCCCCATCTAGAATATTCTTAAATAAAAAATGAATATTTTCTTGCCCGGCTTTTTCTTCAGCAGACGTATTCACTAAGCAGATGCTATTGCTTAAGCAGTGGAAAATCTACCATGGAAGTCCTAACAGAGGCTTTTCTCTGTTTTACAGTCACTACTTTGAGGGAGTTGTGGAAGGCATCCATTGTATCTTGGTCTTTTGGTCAAGCATACTTCTCTCATTCACAAGCTATTGGTGCCATTCAAACACTAGAGCAGCTTGCCTCCTGTTCTTCTGGGTTCAACAGGATTAGTGGGCCCCTCTAAGTCTGACATGCAGCAGGATTTCTTCCCTGTATTCATGAAGATAACATTACCTGCTATAAAAAAAATTCAGTGATTTAACAGAATAGTGGTTTATTTTTTGCCCGTGCAGTAGTTTAACATAATTGGTCAGATTGGTGGATAGCTTTTCTCCATATGGTGACACAGAAACTCAACTCTTTTGATCTTGTGGCTATAATGACATTGAGATGTCCTGAGAGTCTTCTACAGTCAGCTGACAGGGAAAGACAGCATGGAGAAGTCACATCTGCTTCCTAATAGGCTAGAAAGAACATACATCATTTTATCTGGCATTCCAATGGTGAAAACTAGACACAAGGCTCCACTTAGATGCAAGGGAAACTGGAAATGTAGTCTGGCTGAGTAAGGGCTTCTTGGCAATAATTCTCTTTTATTTATGGGATGCTCACGTATCAGTGGTCTGCTATGTCCATACCATATTATCCTAGTCCTCAAAGAGAGTCAGGGCTTCTCCTCTGCCTCCGGCCCTAAGTCTCTCACAGTATAATGAAGCCAGAAATTTTGGTTGAGGAAGTGACAAAAGAGCAAGAAGTCACTTTACGTTATGTCCAGTGAGAAAGAGAAGCCTTATAGCATTTAGGAAGGTAGAAAGACAATAATCGTTGAGCTAGATATGAAGCCCATGGCTAAAAATCTTGTAAAAATTTAGAAAGATAGCATAGCATTTTGGGGAGTGTTTTTTTTTTTTTTTTTAAGAAAACGCAGGGAAGAAATTTAATAGCATCTCATTATCATGTAAGAACTAGAACCATGTAACGGTGACTTATACAAAAATATTAAAGGAGATAGAGATTATTTGAGATACACAATATATAACCAATCCATGAAAAAGTCATAAAACACTTAGTTTTAATATTATTTCATTCATATAGGAGTCATCTAAACATACCACATCAAATAGACTCAAGTATTTAGTGAGTTTTTTTATGTATTCTTACTTCTCCAGCAAGTATTTATATGCAATTTCTTTACCATGTATGGGAGTTTCATTTTAAAGAAGCTATGTGGTAAAATGAGCCCCCACCTATAATTTGTAGAATTATTATAAACTTCAGATTTTTTCACCAGTATGTCAAGCACTTAGGAAACTTAACACAATTACATTTCCCTTGCCTAATTCATTTAATTCATGAATTTTAAGTCTTGGAGAAAAATTTGAGAGATTAAAGAAGAAAAATGCAAGCAGTGCTTTAGGGTTTTATTAGCATAACTATTTAATTACTATATACAGTATTTAAATCCCATCAGTTAGGACCTGTTTAAACTTTTGCCATGTATCTTTAAAGTCCTCTGTCAAAACAGGCATTTGCTCAGAGAATTTATGGTTTTATACAGTAACTGAGAAGTCTCTAAGATAACTTTAAAGAAACGAAAAGAAAGGGAATACGCTTGCAAAGGAATGATGTTTCTCATTCATGTCAAATGATGAAAAGCTTACAGTCAACAAATAAGAGACCTCACAAGCATTTATCACAACCTCACTCACTGGGCTCACCCACTTCAAAACCTTCAAACTAAAAGAAAACTAGCACGGGAAGTTTGCCAACTCTTCTTCTTGCCAAGTTGGCAAAGCCCTGAAAGTTTGAATGGCTTCTCGATGTATTAAGATAAAAGCAGGCATTTGGAGCCTATGAAGTCTCCCTTGGCACAATGAGACCCTAGGTGAAATTCCATCATCGGCTGTTATTTGTACACGATGTCAGGTATGCAGATGGCACAACAACTTTGGGCCCTGACTACATGCATAGTGTTTCTATGAAACCAAGACAGAAAAAAATCTTAAACATGAGTTAGGAAAGGTGTTTCCCTTTCAAAGATGACATTTTCAGCTTTGATCTTTCACCTCCAGTGACTATATAATGTGAGGCATGAGAGGACAAAAAAATCTTAGTTTCCACCAAGAGCAACTCCTCTCACATCAAGTAAGTGTGTGGTGTGCGCTCACAAGAGGCGAGAACAGATCCAAGTGACCGGAATCTGCCCACTGCTTTACCCACCAGGAAACGACTTCTAAGCTACTTCCTAGCTTCTGGGCAGCAAGGCCTCATTCATAAGTGTCTATTCTTTTCCAAATAAATAAGCAATCAGAATTCTTGACTGATTTTACTTTTTCCTCCCTCGACTTTTCCCTAACCCATATTTATTTCATTCATTCAGTCTAACATGGCCCTAATACCTCCTATGCTCTTCAGGATTCTTCCCATCTTCCACCCGCAAGCCTTGGTTGTTAACTGTACACTGCAGCTTCTCATTCCTCCACAGGGGAAATTCTCATACTTTAAGAATTCAGTGCTCTTTGTCTTCGCATGACAGATAGGGAATGCTTCAGCATGGACTGAAAAACAGGACCACTCATTTGATATGAATTCCTACAAATCACTCTCAAAGTTCCCCTTACATTTAATTTTTTTAAAATATATCCTCCTTTTGGAAAAGAAAATTTGCCTATTTGCTCTAGCTAACGTCATGGATGATAGGCCTTCATGGACACCTTTGCATCCGCCCATGCATTTTAACTTCATCTTTGCCTCTTCAATCTTCCCTACTCTTGACAGGCCCAGGAATTCCCACTTGTATCTCTCTGTTTCATTAACTCTCCATCGCATTTCAAATCCAACTGAAATTCTCATTTCTCCCGCTCCAGATTTTATACCTCAAATACTAAATAAGTTGAAAAAATACTTCTTTACTGCATTGTGTAGAACAGTGCTATGGAAGAATTGAGGTTAGAGGTTCCATGAAAACCTCTGCACAGAATGAAATTTTATTGTACTTTGTAATTGTTAGTGTGTCTTAAAGGATATCACTAAATCACACATGTAAAAAGATATACAACTTTTTTTACTGTCAGCAACTTTGTTAAATGTATATGAAGAAATTTATAGTGTAAAATCTGAAAAATTGTTGGAGTCTAGGATTGTCCTTTATCCTAAAACAAACTCAACAGACATAGTGTTTAAATATTCCAAGAATGGCTTTAGGTTAATTAGTTAAATTTATGAGAAGAAATATCTTTCAGAATGTATTCACTATGGAAAAGAAATATTTTAGGTTGTTTTTAATGAAACCATTGGAAGTCATTTTCAGGAGTAAAATATCCAAAAGAATCACAGATATTCGTTGAACTGGGAATAGTCTTTTTTCCAAAATAGCATACACATAAATATTTTTTTCATTTTTCATTTAATTTTTAAATTTTTAATGTTTGTGGGTACTTAATAGGTATATATATATTTATGGGGTACATGAGATGTTTTGATACAGACATGCAAAGTGAAATAATAGCATCATGGAGAATGGGGTATCCATTCCCTCAAGCATTTATCCTTTGTGTTACAAATTATCTAATGACACTCTTTTAACTATTTTAAAGTGTACAATTATGTTATATGTTTTCTTATTCAAAAAATAACACTAATCTTGAGCCTCCCTCCTCTCAGTCAATACTTGTCTTCATCTCTATCCAGACTTCCTTGATAACCAAAAGCACCAGCTCCAGGACAAAGCAGTTCACTAACAAGCAGTTAAGACCTGGAGTTCTATCATTCTGTCTCACCAAGCATCTCAGAGGATCATGAGGGACAGAGCAATCATACAGGTAAGTCTAAATTACCTCCTGACTTACCAAGAAAACATTTACAAACTTGCAGTTCAGGACCCACGCCCACAGCATTTTACCATACCATCCACTCCCTGCATCCACCTTTTTTCAGTACTTATCACGTAACATCAGGTTATTAAAAACAACCTCTTCAGCTTCAGAGTTTCTCTGTGAAACTCATTTGAAAATAACACATGATGAACAGAACAGAATTTTTCAAAAATAAATTCCACTTCATGGAAAAACTTTAAGAAGACCCTATACATGGGATAGGGAAATCAGACAGAGGCCATTTGTGCCCTCCTGAAGATAAAAACTGTGACACAGAATAGAGAGTCAGATGAAGATAAAAGGGTTATTCCATTTTTATGTCTCTTCTTCTTCATCTTCTTCCATAAACACAATCCAATTATGAGTTCTCCTGAGACAAGACAAAACTCGCTCCAAAGACATTACATCATTCTATCATTTCCATCATAATCTTGTATGTGATCCAAATTATTCCCATTTAATGACACTAAAATATTCAAGAGGAGTAATATAAACTGGCAACTGTTAGATCTTAAATTCCTTGTGGAAGTGAGGTAAAGACACACAAAAATAAATGTCTTCTTTTCAGTTTGGTAATTTGGGAGGCAAACATCTAAATTCTCATGTGTTTCTCTTTTTATTAATCACAAAATATTTATTTATTTTATTTATTTTTTTATTTT
>PVKV010025826.1:13648-29122 GCA_004027835.1 Alouatta palliata | reverse complement strand
CAATAACAGACTTAAAGAGAGCCAAATCAAGAACCAACTGCCATTCACAATTGCTACAAAGAGAATCAAATACCTAGGAATACAACTAACAAGGAACGTAAAGGACCTCTTCAAGGAGAACTACAAACCACTGCTCAATGAAATAAAAGAGGACACAAACAGATGGAGAAACATTCCATGTTCATGGCTAGGAAGAATCAATATCGTGAAAATGGCCATACTGCCCAAAGTAATTTACAGATTCAATGCTATTTTCCAGTTTTAATAAAGATAATGTCTTCTTCTGGAGCAAAGATAGATATATTAACTTACATTATAAAATATTCAATTACATAGTATCAGTTTCCCTTGCCTGTAACACAACCTACTGCTTGTATAGCTATCATCTAGCCCTCTTGATGTTTTTTTGTGAGTACTGGAGTTTGAGGAACCAGCACAAGAAAAATCTGATGCTCTGGTTACTGCTATTGCTGTGAGTAATAAATTTATTTGACGGCGACTCTACAGTCTCATTTTTACTGCCAGAATCCATGAAACTGTGACATAACTAGCTAGATAGGAAGTAGTGTAAGATCTCAGACCAAGTACAGCTTTCCTGGTAAAGACAGGCTCATGATACTGATAGAGGCATGGCTTTAGCAAGAGAAAGATAAGGTCATCACAAGCTGAAAAATGGAACTTGAGGAAAACCCATGTTTGTGTAGTCAACTGGGTATAAGGGCCCTTCACTTAATTGCCAATTATGAGTTTTGAGACCATTGTGTAGGCAAATATATATTTTTAAAATACATGCATATATTTTATGTTGTCAGTAATAATAGGACAATAAATTCAATTAAAAATAGGCAATATATTTGAAGACATACTTCCCAATGCAAGAAAAATGAATGGCCAATAAGCAATTGGAAATGCACTCAATAATTCATCATTAGTAAAATGTAAATTAGAACCACAATGAAATACTACTGTTAAAACAACAATGAGCTACTACTGGACACCCACTAGAATCTTTAACAATAAAACACTGAAAATACCTAGTATTGACATTTTCATTAAGTGTTTGTGGGAATATAAAAGAGCACAATCACTTTAGAAAATAGTCTGGAAATTCCTTATAAACATATGCTTAACATATAATCCACTAATTCTATTCCTAGTTATTTGCCCAAAAAAATGCAAAAATATGTCAATACAAATACAAAGTGTTTAAGACGGCTTTCTTTAAAAACAGCCAGAAATTGGAAACTTCCCAAATGTGCTTCAATAGATAAAAAGATAAACAGATTGTGTTATATCAAAACTTGGATTACTGCCCCAAAATAATTAGGAATAAACTACTGATTCACCTAACCCAGATGAATCTAAAAATTACTATGCGAGTGAAAAATGCCAATTGCAACTAAGTTCTCCCTGGATTATTTCATTTACATGGAATTCTAAGAACGGCAAAATTAGTCTATCTTGGCAAAATGTAGACCATTGGTTACCTGAAACTGGCAGTGTGAGGGACGTACTACAGAGAAACGTGAGAGAACATTTCAGGATGATACAAACGTTCTACATCTTGATTGTGGTGGTGCTGTACATTTGTCAATACCAACTGAACTTTAATGTTTAGATCATGTATGTTTTATTGCATGTAAATAATACCTCAAAATTTTATTTTTAAAATTGACTGAGTTTATGTCAATAAAATAAATGGTCCAAGGAAAAAATGGCAATTTAGGAAGAGCGCCTATTTTTTTAAAAATAATTTTTAAAACAAACTTTGCATTTCATTCTAAATACTTAATCAAAACACACCACTTAGAAGAATCAAAGGGCCGTTGTTGTTTAGCCAAAAAGAGCAGAACTGTGTTATACAAAGAATCCCTTGAAAAGTACAATGCATATTAGAAACAAAAATAAATAAAATAGAATACCTAGGTATACATTTTCATGTATTTAATTTAATATCTGTTTCCTTCTATGAAACTAAAACTGTCTGAGGCCAGATGACTTTTTTTCTTATTTGTTGCTAGTGCTTGGCATACTGCTTGACTTACAGTAAGAAATCAGATCGTCATCTGTCACCTGAATGGCTATGTCAGTATCTAATCTTACTTCTTCTAGACCAAAAAGTATTTCTTGGTGTTACAGGCAGAGGCTCTTTTTAGATGAATTTTATAAAATGGTGTCAGTTAAATTATCCAAATTTACCTTCATTGTCTGTAGACATTGGCTGCTGCTAGGACCATTTATGGGTCACCGTAAAAGTCCACAGGCACTGGCACCTCTCACAGAGCTGCGCCTGTATGTATTTGACCATTACTCATAGAGTTACAAAGCCATGGAAAACAAATTCAACAATTTGCTCTCAGACAAGGCTTGCACTGGAGAGAAAAAGAAGGTATGAAGGTCTACAATTTACAGTGAATATAATTACATTTCACATAACTAGAGTTGATGCTATTATGGAAGAAATGACACAGCAGTGAGGATTTTTCATCATTTTATATCTTGCCACCCTCTTATCAGTGCTTATTTCACTTTTCACTAGGTATAAAATTGACAGCGTTTGCTGCAGTTTGTACAGCTCTTCAGGATAGGCAATTCTGAGATAGTTTTCCTGAGTGCCTGGTTGAGTTAGTACAGAAGAACTGCACTATAAGCAATATGTTCAGATTTGGCAAATTATCAAAAGTAGCAACTAGATTTGCCCTGTGATCAAAAAGTAGCCCAAAATTATGGGCTAAATGATGAAATACAGCAGAAATGAAAAAAAAATATTTTTTTGGACAACCTAAGAAAATAGAACATAAATTTCATTCTTTGCTAACAGGTATCTATATGTGTGTATATATGCAAAGGAATAAATTTTCTTAGGTTGAACGAAAGAATTATTATTTCTATTTCCTCTATTTTATCTTTTGTCCCACAGTTTGAGACTACTTTTGGTTACACTGCAAATCTATTTGGAACTTTTGATAACTTGCCAAATCTGAACATGTTACAGTTATAGATAATATATATGACTGTATTATTATATATGACTATACTCATATATATACAATGTATGACTACCAAATATATATTTTATATATATATGACTATATAATATAGGAGCTTTATATATCTACATTTATGTACTAAATATATATAACATATAATATTGAATCAATGTACAATAATGAATACAACTGAAGGGGTTCATCTTGAAACTTAATTGAGTTATGCCGGTCTGTATCATGTATCTTCTTGCATCTGGAACTGAACTGGTAAACCAGGATTTAACAACCCTTATCCAAGGACTCAATTTGAGAATACTGCTTCCTAAGCTGAAAGTAATCTCTTTGAATAGCTCTGCTAGGGGAATGATATCACTTTTAACAGTCAGTTTTTCATCCATTGTCACATCTCGCTTAAATCACTTGGATTCTCTAAACAAGTGCTTGAGGTTTATTTCAGAATGTTTCTAAAATACTTCAGTTTCTATTGAGCATATCATCTCCTGGTGTGGGTAAGAAAGGAGTGAGGGCAAGGCAGGTGCAGAACAAAACTGGAAAGCAGGAAATGTGCATCGTTGTTGTCACGAGTCTCTACTCTCACAGACTCAATACCACATTAATGATACATGTTCGTCCATCTCCCGTACAGCCTAGCACCCCAAATTACTCAACTTGTCACACCTTCAGACTTGCTATCAGCAGAGTTGCTGAAGAAATTCTGTCATGTGTAGGCATGCATAACTATTAAACTTAAACATGCTGTATTTCTTAGAACTTATTTGCATTTAAGGAATGTAGATTTCAGCTAAAGAAATACGGTTAGAGTATGTGATTTCAGACATCAATAAATTTATAAATTTCTGACAAAATCATGAATGCAGCTGCCTAAATCAATTCATTACTAAACAGTGACTTCCCATGAAAATAAGACTTCTAAGAAATGACTCCAATTGGATAATCTTCATAGTGTGCATATATTCTGGGACAGATGACCCAGATGTGAACCTCATTTTTAGTAGTTCCATTTCATTTACATAAATCATGACACATTAAGCTGATTTAAACCAAAAGGGAACAGATTTTTATCTTTTGAATATATTTTTAGTATAAATCTCCGTGTTTTAAAAGTAGGGAACTTGAATGACTGAACAACAGTTTGAAGGAATAAATACAGTATTTTCAATATTTTTTTGTAGAGATAATGCATAGGATTGCAGACAAGTAAAAAATCTATGAAGTTGGACTGCTTCAGTGAAATTCTAACAGCATAAATTCTTACTGGTAGTGTGGCCTTGGGCATGTTATTGTATAAACCATCTGTGCCTCAGCTGCTCATTTGTAAACTCCTTATTTATCCTCTAGTAAACTGGAGGTAGCGATAGAATTCTGATCATTGAATTGTTGTGAGAATGAAATGTGTTAATTCATGTGGAATGTGTTACACGTGGGTGGTACAAACAAAACACTGAGTTAATGTCAATCCTTATCTTTCCTGGGCAGGTTACATTTAATATTGAGTGGAATGGTCTTGGCTGCTAGCTCAACTGAGATGATTAATGAAGTATACTTAAATTGAACAGTAAGGTACTTGCACAGTTATCATCTTTTCTAAATACTTACAAAATCACATGAGGTGTAACTGCTTTTCACAGGTGTGGAAACAGGCTCTTGGAAGCCAGGCAAGTCAAAGTGACTCGAACTTGAAATTTCTAGGCTAGAATGCCTTCTTATAAACCACAGTTACTGTCCCTGAAGTATCCTGTCCTACTGAGCTGGGAATGAAGAGACAATTGTTATGAATGAGAGGCATCCTCATGGCATATCAAGGATTTTAATGTATCAAACACACTAGACTTTATTTAGGTATACGCTTGTCCCCTGAGTCTGATGAGATTGCTGTGGCAATCGCTGGCTGAGTGTGACCTTAAACCTTCAAAAACCTGTGAGCCAGTTACACACCCTCCGTGCTCTGTACTCATAAGAATCACATTTCGATTCTAGCTGCAGTCAGAGAAAACTAAGTTAATAAGACATTACTGACCTGAAAATGTATCCAGGAAATTGAGTTAAACTTTGATGTGAAGGTTAAATTGACCTTTAACAGAACTGTTCTCTAATTTTTCTTCTTTCCCTTTTCTCTAAGTGCCTTGTCTCTATCTACCTTTCCATTTATCATTATCTAAGGGCATTATTTCATCTTTTTTCTAAGCCTTTCTGTCTCTTATCCTTTTTCTTTCAACCTAGGCTTCACATATCTTATTTCCTTTAAAAATTGTATTCTGTGAACTCTCTTCCCATATTTATCTTGCACTTTTACTCTTATATTTCTATTATATCTCACATCCTTGGGAACTTAGTAGGTTTTTAGGAACACTTGCTTAAGATTTTATAGTTTTAGGGCTTGACAGGTAGTTGGAGATCATTTAGTTTATTTTTTTATTTTACCTACAAAGCCACAAAGGTTGAGTAACTTTTTAAAAAGATAAACAGTTTGCTAGGAGATAGATCATTTAATTCATTTATATTTCTATAGTTCCACTGCTATATATTATTTTACCGATTAAAATCATGTTTGGGCCACTTGAAATGCCTTGTTTTCAGGATCTGCTTCAGTGTCTCCTATTGCCTGCCTTTATTATTTTTTTTTTATATTGACATTTTGCAGATTAGGGATCATCTTATTGATATTACTCAATGCTGTTCTTTACTGAACAAAGTACTTAAAAAGTAATTTTTGTTGATATTAAAAAGACATTCTGGTAAAGCGGTTTTTTATTTTTTAATTAGTAATCTTTATTTTTTATTTCACAGCAAAATTGAGTGAGGAGTACAGAGAATTTCCTTATCCTTCGTATCCCCATACACTTACACAACCTCACTCACTATAGACCATCCACCAGTGTGGCATATCTGGTACAGTGAATGAACCTACATTGTTACAGGGTTATCATCCAAAGTCCATAGTTCACATTGAGGTTCACTCATGGTATTGCACAGGCATGGGGTTTTAACATACGCATAAAGACATGTATCCACTACTATAATATTTATTCAACAGAATAGTGTCTTGCATCTGTGGTTTTGTGCCTGGTATTAATTTGAGAAAATTCTTACTGTTGCTTCAAATATTCCTTCTTTTCTTTTGTCTCTTTCTTTTTCTAGTTTTCCCATTCAGTATGTTTAGCACTTTGTAGTTCCATAGTTCTTGAGTACTGTTTTTATCTATCTTTCTCCTCTTTGCTTTTCAGTTTTGGAAGTTTCTATTGTCATATCCTCAAGCTCATAGATACTTTTCTCAGCTGTGTCTAGCCTGCTAACGCGTCCATCAAAGACCTTCTTCATTTCTGTTACAATATATTTATCTCTAGCATTGCTTTTAAATTCTTTCTTAGAATTGCCGTTTCTCTGTTTACATTAGCTGTCATTATTGCACGTTCTCTTTTTTTTCCTACTAAAGCCTTTGCATATTAATGAAAGTTTCAGAATATCCTCGATTTGATGATTCCAACATTTCTGTCATGTCTGACTCTGGTTATGATACTTGCTCAGTGTCTTTAAACTGTGTTTTTTTATTTTTTAGTATGCCTTGTAATTTTTTGCTGAAAAATGAATATGATTTACAGTGTTAAAGTGACCACAGTAATATAATGGTAATGTTTTTGTAGAGAGGAATTATTCACTATAGTCCTTAAGTCATATTCTCAAGCTTTTGTGTGGGCTCTTTTTCTGTCTTATCTATATTCATTATTACATTTATATGGTCTTAAATCTATTAAAAGTATAATGCACTCAGCAAAAAAACCTAAATAAAAATAGAATTCCACTCCTTTATGTGCTTAATAAGGAAAAAATACACCTTTAATTTATTTTGTCTTACCATAGACAAACTTAACAGTGCCATGAAAGGATTGAATCAAAAAATTTTATTGATGATGATAATTGTGGTGATTATGATAGCAGAAGTGTTAAAAAAGAAAGGAGACCTGTGGATAAGTACTATTAATTTAATAGATTAAAAATGGAAGGATCTGGGGAAAGAATTTAATAATTTAAGTGGAAAAAATGAGTGGTAAATATAAATGTTCCATAAAGCCTGACCTTTTGCAAATATTAAAGATCACTATGGCTTTTATTCAGTAAGTTAAAGAAGATAGTGCTGAAAAGAAAGTCCAAAAGATAGGCAAGAAAAATATGATTTTAGGCCACAGAGTTTATGTGAAAGATTTTGCATTGGATTATAAGCAGATTCAGAGGACCACTTTGTAAAGTTTTGATATGTGGAATGAACTAATCTGACTTACTTATTTTTTTTAAAAAGACTGCTCCATGTGCCATGGTAAAAGTGGATGATGATGGAGAGGAGTAAAACTATTGCAGCATTTGAATCTATTTCCATGTAGGGGAGCAAAATTATTTCCAGCTGGAACTGAGTTTCCTGCAGAAATTTATTCAATGCTCTTCAGAGGGATTTCAGAAAATAACATTTTGTTATTAACAGAATTCTTTATTACTGCAAACAGCAAACAACTGTGTAAATCTGCAGAAATAAAATGTTCTCAAATTGAATGCATTTGCAATTGAAAACCAGAATTCAATTAAGCCTACATTCACCAAAATATAAAATATTTTACATGATAATGTGAGTAAACAAATCCTTGATTGTAAGACTATAAATCTATTTAAATTTCAAGAGTAATATTTATGAAATTAATCATATGAGTCACTAGATATTATCCTGGAGCTGTGGATATGTTAATGTAATGATTATATTATGCTCTTATCACTGAGAAAATTGAACTAAAAATGGTTAAAAGTAGTTTTGAAAATTGGGGAGGGGAGTGAAATTACAGTTTTAAAGATAGAAGTCATATGTGCCAATATCAGTCAAAACCAGTCATCTTTGAAACAGTATCAGATGTTAAGAAAATTAACATTTGATATCTGTAGATGTTTACTGACACAATTATTCACCAACCTGTTATACCCTGTCATCATAGTCATGATTTAACTCAGGGATGTTTTATTTATTTTTAGATCAAGAGGGACTGTGTCTTAGTCTAGGTAAAGAAATGAAGAATGTGCCAAAAGTATTTCAGGCTTTATTTCACTGAGAAGTCCGGTTCCAGTGACTAGTAATTCTGGCAGGTATTTTTTAAGATAATTAACCATAATCCCTTATATACCAGTGATGACTAATTTACATTGTTAACGATCGACTATGGTTTGGCATGTGATAAAGTGATCTTAAACTACTCTTTCTGATACTGCAGATGACTTCAAGCTATTATGACATGTTTTGTGAGTCCGATAAAAAAGTAGATGAAAGAAATGGCCTGTTCAAACATGAAAGACTGCCTTATTTTCCTGACATTTAAATATTGTATTGTTTTTGCCAGTGTTACTTCTGAAATTGCTAAATTAAATCATGGTCTAAAGGCTATAGGAGTGACTGTTTTCCTACATGGCATATTTTTAATTTTCAATATACCATAACTAATTTAAGTGTATTATAAAATGAAAACAAACAAAAAAACAAAACTTCAAAATAAACCAACAATAAAATAATAAGCGAGAGTTAGTATTTATAAATAAAACTTTCTGCTGAATTTGCGTTTTTAACTTAAATGTCCTCAATTTTATTTTGCATTATATAACCTTTTATCTCAGTAACAGAAGCCCCAGAAATGACTGGTTACACCAAAAGAAAATGGCATAATGGCATTGTTTTATAGTTGAATGCAAATTCATTTCCAAGTGCATTAATCTTTCCTTTAATTCAGTAGAATTTTTCCTCTGAGGCATTTGCAGTTTGTCAGTTCTTCACTAAGGCAGATATATGTTGAACAATACGCTTTCCTGACTGGATTTCAAATTAACCTTTTTCTATCAATTCTAAAATGTAATACTTGACCACTAAAGGTACGATTAACATCTCTGGGGTTCAGTGTGTTATTAAAGCAAATCAACGAACTTCATATTAAGATCAGATTAAAGATTTACACTTGGTAAAAGATTAAGCAAATTTCCATGCTTTTTGATATTTTTAATTTGCATCTTTAATAAGCTGTAGCATCAACAGAGCTGCTGGTTTCATTTGCAGATGTTTCAACACAGAAAATCTTCCCCCCACCCCCAACAGTGTCAAAATATTCTAGGTCAGAAGTTAAAAGTCTCTGGAACACCAACACATGTAAGCCACCAAATTTTAATACTTTAGAACTGCAGACTTGATGATGATACTGAAAGGATCTCAGCCCTTTTTGCCCTCATCTCTCTTTCTTTACGTAATACCTTCTTGCCTGCTGTTACTAACCTCCCTTACATATTTTGACCTAAAAGCAGAAGTCCTGTGAGTTTCTTAACATAAAGGAAAGGACTGGACCTTAGCAGAAACTTGAGCATTAACTCCTTCAGACCACCAGGGGATTCTTCTGTAAGATTTTCTAGTGAGTTAATGCAGCTTTCAAAATTGTCTAGTTTGCCCCGGAGGATCATTTAGACAATGAGGCAGTCTGTGCTTTAAATTTTCTTCAGAGGCAAAAGTACTCCTTTTCTCACTAGGTGTTAAAGGATGCACTTGAACATGGACTTATTTAGGTCACTAGGGCATCCTAGAGCCAATTTGCAGCAGGAGGGTGTTAGGACACCATATTAACTCTTCAGACTATTAAGATGCCATTTCATCTGCACAAGTCTATGCACTCTTCAAACTACCTATTTTCCACCAGGGAATTTTGCAATCAACTGGAATGAAGAGTTAAGCAAGTATTTCTTTTTAAGACTCTGCCCCAAGAGACAAAGATGTGACTTCAAATATAAGGTCTTAATAAAAAAGAGTATTATTTCAGTGATTATATTGGAGGGGACCAGTCAGAGGTTTCAAGTATATCTATGATGGAGTGTTTTTGTGTAAACTGCCTGTCCTTCTTATTCACCTCTAAGCTTTTAATTTTCAGTCCTGTTTATATTTGACATTACTTTTTTTATTAAATAAATTTCAAATGTGAATTTAAGGCAAGGAGAGAACTGCCTTAAATTCTTGAGAATTCAAGAATGCTTTCTTGGAAGCACTATGTTCTATTAATCTTGAAGCAAAAATCTAACTATTGCACTTGGAGATTGCTATGTTTTGAATGTGTCTCCCAAATTTAATGTGGTGTAAACTTAACCCCCAGTGCAATGGTGTGGAGAAGTGGGTCCTAATGGGAGGTGTTTAGGTCATGGGGGCTCCATCCTTATGTACAAAATTAATGTCATTATCCTGGGAGTGAGTACATTATCCCAGGAGTGGATTTTTCATAAAAACGAGTATGACTTCCTCTTGCCTTCTCTCACTCTTACCCTCTCTTGTCCTTCCATCTTCCACCATGGCATGACACAGTAAGAAGGTCCTCACTAGATACCAGCTCCATGCTGTTGGGCTTCTCAGCCTCGGAACCATGATCCAATAAATTTATATTCTTTATAAATCACCCAGCTTAAGGAATTCAGTTATAGCAGTACAAAAGAACTAAGGCTAAAAGGCAAAATCAAATAACCATGTCAAGATATACAGTCAAGGGAGTTTCTCTTGAGTCCAAATATACTGTGTGCCAGTATCGAATAGTCAATGAATGCTGTCTTACTTTGTACAATTCATTTACATAATCAGGTACAATATGGACGTTAATATCATTTTTTGGAGCAGCATATATTAACTAGACACCAAGGGGTTAAACTGAGTTTGAATGACAGACTGAAAGCTAAGTGATCACGGAAGCTATGGGTCTATAGTTTAAAAATAAGCAAAGAATAGATAAACTGTCTAAACTACACACACACGTGCACACGTGCGCGCACACACACACACACATAAATGCATACTTGCAAATATACTTAGAGCCAAAAGCATACTTGTATGTATGGGAGAAGAGAAAGTGGTAAAGGAAAGAAATGTGTTCACTTCACTTTTACCCTTGTCTTCATAATCTCACTGCTTTTTCTGCAGGAATAATAGCTTGAAATCAGCTTCAGTTTTATTTTAATCTCTGTAAACTTTTATAACGAGATTCTTTTAAAAAACAAAATAAACATGTGTGTCTTTCAGTATTTTAAATAATTATATTTATTGAATGACAAAGACATTCTTTAATTGGAAATGATTATGAAGGAAACTATATTCTAGAGTTGGTATGTCTAATTTGGTATGTGCATGTGGGTATGTGTGATTTTGGGAGTGAGAACACATAGTGGTTAAGTCCTTGGTCTCTGAAACCAAACTACCAGTATTTAAAACTGACTTCAGTAACTTAGTAGACCTATGACATAGTCAGTCTACTATTGCCAATATATTTAAGTGATGATAACATTAAGACCTGACTAACTTCAGAACACTTTAATGAGAATTAAATGAGTTAATATACGCATTTTTTTTTTTTTTTTTTTTTTTTTTTTGAGACAGAGTCTTGCTCTGTCACCTAGGCTAGAGTGCAGTTGTGCAGTCTCGGCTTACTGTAACTTCCACCTCCTGGTTCAAGCAATTCCCTGCCTCAGCTTCCTGAGTAGCTGGGATTACAGGCACCCACGTTTTCGCCAAGCTAATTTTTGTATTTTTAGTAGAGACGGGGTTTCACCATCTTGGACAGGCTTGTCTTGAACTCCTGACCTCGTGATCCACCTGCCTTGGCCTCCCAAAGTGCTGGAATTACAGGTGTGAGCCACTGAGCCCAGCCATATGCAAAGTATTTAAAAACAGTGCTTGCTGCATAAAAATTGCTGAAAGTTATTCAGATGTAAAACTGATAAATTAATAGTACAAATTCTAAATATTTTCTTATGTTTTGTTTCTTTCCTAATAATTCTGATTTCAGAAATATTCTGAGATAATTCTTCAGTACACAATTAAGGTCACATTCAAAGGCCCATTCATTGTTTGCTCCAATGCAATTTCTCTTTTTCTAAACTTCTCTATCATATGTAGCCTGTTGCACAATGTCCCTTGCACCATATATCAAGTTTTAAAACCTGCTATCAATTCATTATGTCTTCAGCAAAATCTTAGTCCCTCTTGCTTCAGTGAAAGTCCATTTCTTCTTATACTGAACCTTATGAAATGATGAACAGCTGGGCATAGTCATCCATATAATCCTGTACTCAAACCTTGATGTCAGTTACCTTCTGGCTTTTTCTCTGCAAACTAACTACAAAACCATAAAGGGTTTCCTGGTAATTGTTTCACCCAAAATCTTTTTACTGCATTTGTTCGAATAATAATTATTATTAGGAAAAATTTATGGAAAAACATCACAAAGCTAAGTTGGAAAATATACGGATACTTAGTATCAACAAATATGATTTAATAAAAAGGTTAGTTGGTTTACTTGGCTTTCAATTGAATTTTTATCTTTATGAACATATAATCAAATGTTTTCCTTAGAATTTTTCTTTTTCTTTTTTTTTTTTTCTTTTTGAGACGGGGTCTTGCTTACCACCCAGACTGGAGTGCAGTGGTGTGATCTTGGCTCAGTGCAACCTCACCTCCTGGGTTCAAGCCATTCTCTTGCCTCAGCCTCCAAGTAGCTGAGATTACATGCACCACCATGCCCGGCTAATTTTTGTATTTTTTGTAGAGATGGGGTTTTGCTATGTTGGCCAGGCTGGTCTCCAACTCCTGACCTCAGGTGATCTACCTGCCTCAGCCTCCCAAAGTGCTAGGATTACAGATGTGAGCCACCGTACCCAGCCTTTCTTTTGAATTTGAAAAGACCTGTGAAGCCTTGAGGACAAGATATATTTGCACATTTGTGTGCCCAGTGACTGAACAGCAATAGGTTTCAAATGAAGATGATAAAATGGTCTAGCATATTTTGTTCTGTACCATTAGCACATGGGTCCCAAGGAACATGTTTTTAAAAGGATATTAATAATTGTCAAACACAAGTGCCAGATTAAATACATTTGAACAGGTTGCTTAAAAAATTTATCAGAGCGTGGGATTCATATATTTTAAAGAAGATGAAAATATGCATTTTTCGTAAAATGTAGATGATCATAAAGTTTTTTTCCAGAACAGCTTGTAAAATTGCTAACGGGTTGGGATTTGAAATCTTAAACAAGTGTTTTATATGTATTTAATATTGCTAGAGAAAGAGAACTTTATACCAGAAGCGTATTTATTAGGAAATAAAATAAAAATAAATATGAATAAGAAGAATAATTTATATTTTTTACATAGTTACATGATAACATTAAATTAATCTGATGTGTTTTTCATTTAAAAATAACATTTAAATTTAAAATGTGCATGCCTTCTGACCTACTAATTCAACTTTCAAGAATGTTTACTAAAGATATGTGTGAATGTCTTCTATATACATGTGTGAAATTGTATGTATAATATTTGTTGCAGCATTTTTTGACTGAAAAAAATACTAAAACCAACCTGGATATTCACCAATAAGGAAACAATGGGAGCAGTATGATAATTTCATAGAATGGAATTACTATGTGGCTTGAATTTAGGACTAATAAATGATTCAATAAAGTTGCAAGATTCAAACACAACATGAATTAGTGAGTTGTATTTCTATATACTAACAAAAAACAGAAAAGGAAACTAGGAAAACAATTTAATTTACAATTACATGGGATAAAATTCCTCAAAATAAACCTAATGAAGAAGATGAAAGACTTGTATAGTAAAAACTGCAAAACACTGATGAAAGACGTTAAATAAGGCACAAATGAAAAAACATCCAGTGTTCAAGGATGGGAAGGCTAAATGTTACTAATAATGTCCATACTACCCAAAGTGATCCATAGATTTAATACAGTACCTATCAAATTCCCAATGGCATTTTAAAGAAAGTGAAAAAGAATTTAAAATTCACATGGAACTTTAAAAAACTACAAATAGCCAAATCAATCTGGAGAAAGAACAAAGCTGAAATCATAGTACTTCCTGATTTCACAGTATATTAAAAAGTTACAGTAATCAAAACAATAAGGCATTAACATAAAATCAGACCAATAGATTAAAATAGACAGCACTGAAATAAATCTACACATACACAGACAACTGATCTTCAAGAAGGAAGCAAGAATATACAATAAAAAAAAAGGAGAGCGTCCTCAACAAAGGATGTTTGACAAGTTGAATACCCACATGTAAATGAATGACATTAGACCCCTACATTATATCATACACAAAAATCAGTTCAAAATAAATTAAAAAGATAAACATAAAATTCCATATTATAAAACTCGTATAATAAACATAGGCGAACAGCTTCATGATATTGCTCTTGGCAATAATTTTATGGATGTGATGTTGAAAGCACAGGCAACAAAAACAAAATTAAAAAAGTCATCAAACTAAAAAAAAAATCTGCATAGCTAAAGAAAAAAATCAAGAATGAAAAAGTTCCCTATGGAGAAATATTTGTAAACCATGTATCTAATAAGGGATTGATTTCCAAAATGTATAACAAACATTTATATCTTACAAGCAAAAAAAGCAAAGAAACATACCTAAATAATCTGATTTTAAAATGGGCACAGAATTTGAATAGATATTTCTCCAAAGAAGTATATAAAGCAGGGATATAAAAGGATGGTCAATGTTACTAACCACAGAATAATACATATCAAAACCACAATGATATATCACATCTTGCCTATCAGGATGGCCACTAATCAAAAAGAAACAAAAGACAAGTGTTGGTGAGGTTGTGGAAATATTAGAAACCTTGCACACTGCTTGTAGAAATGCAAAATTTTTCAGCTATTATGAAAAACAATATGATGTTTTATTTTTATTTTATTTTATTTTATTTTATTTTTGAGACGGAGTCTTGCTCTGTTGCCAGACTGGAGTGCAGTGGCACGACGGCTCACCACAACTTTTGCCTCCTGGGTTCAAGCCATTCTCCTGCTTCAGCCTCCCAAGTAGCTGGGATAACAGGTGCATGCCACCATGCCCAGCTAATTTTTGTATTTTTAGTAGAGACAAGGTTTCACGATGTTGCCCAGGCTGGTTTCAAACTCCTGGCCTTGTGATCCACCCACCTCGGCCTCCCATTGTTTACATTTTTAAATTAAATATAAATCTGCCACGTGATCCAGCAATGTCACTTCTAGGTACTTACTCAAAAGAATTAATATTAGGATTTTGAAGCAATATTAGCACTCCTGTGTTCACTGCAGACTATTCAAAATAGTCAAGATGTTCAATAGCCTAAGTGTTCATCGATAGATGAATGTATAAAATAGGCCAGGCGCGGTGGCTCACGCCTGTAATCCCAGCACTTCGGGAGGCCGAGGCGGGCGGATCACGAGGTCAAGAGATCGAGACCATCCTGGTCAACATGGTGAAACCCCGTCTCTACTAAAAATACAAAAATTAGCTGGGCATGGTGGCACGTGCCTGTAGTCCCAGCTACTCGGGAGGCTGAGGCAGGAGAATTGCTTGAACCCAGGAGGCGGAGGTTGCGGTGAGCCGAGATCGCGC
>PVKV010025826.1:0-13548 GCA_004027835.1 Alouatta palliata | reverse complement strand
TAAATAAAAATAAAAATAAAAAAATAAAGTAGTATATACATACAATGAAATACTTCAGACTTAAAAAAGGAATTCTGTAATATGCCACAACATGAATGAACTTTGAGCATATTTTGCTGAGTGAAATAAGCCAATGACAGAAAGACAAATACTGAACCATTCAATTTATGTGAATATCTAAAATAGTGAAATTCATAGAATCAGAGAGTGGTTTTCAGGGGTTGGGGAGGGAGAACTTTAGAGGTACTAATCAATAAGCATAAATTTTTAATCGAGTAAGATGAATACGCTCTGGAGATCTGCTATATAACGTACTTGGAGTCTACAATAATGTATTACACACTAAAAACTGGAAGAGAGTGGACTCCATTTTAAATGTTTTCTCCACAATAAAACAGAGTTAAATTAAATTAAAATTTAAAAATAGTCAAAGGATCAAAATAGAGATTTCCCCAATGTAAATTGTCCAGAGGACATGAAAGATGGTCAGTATCATTGTCTAAGAGGCAGATACAAATCAAGGCAACAAGAAACCACTACATACCCACTAGGATGGCTATAATCAAAAAGGCAATTTATTCCACATGTGATTGAGGATATGGAGGAATTGGAACCCTCCTAGACTGCTTGTGGGAATGCAGAGCGGTGCAGACTTTACATTAAAAAATAGTCCAGCAGTTTCTCAAAAAGTTAAATATAGAGTTACCATGTGATCCATCATTCCACTCCAAGGTGTATAGCTGCATAGTGAAAACATATTTTCATACAGAAACTTATAAATCAATGTTTACAGAAGCACTATATGTAATGACCAATAGGTTGAAATAGTCCAAATGCCCATCTACAGATTAATGAATAAATAAAATGCAGTATATCCATACAAAGAAATATTATTCATCAAGAAAGAAAAATGAAGTACCAATATACAGTACAACATGTGTTAACCTTAAAAGCATTGTGCTAAGTGAAGGCAGCCAGTTGAAAATGGCAACTTCTTGTATAATTCCACTTACACAATGTGTTCAGAATAGGCAATTCTATGAAGACAGATCGCGGATTAGTGGTTGCCTAGGGCAGAGCAGGATGGGGGCTGATGACTTAGTGGCACAGGATTTGTTTTGGGGAAATAAAATGTACTATATTTGATTATGATTATAATGTAGAACTTTGTGAAATACTAAAAAAAAATTATGCATTTTACATGGGTAAATTGTAGTATATGTGAATTATATCTTAATAAAGCTGTTGAAAAAACAAATTATCACTATTTCGGTATAGATTCATCAGAGTGCATATCATGTTTGTTCAAAAGCTGGCTTTTTTCACTATTAGGAAAAGAGCTTACTAGTGAAGGAAACCAAAATATGCCAACCCAAAATATACTTCTTTGGCATATTTCAAGATGGCTATTCAGAGTTTCTGCAAACACAGAAATAGCCCTGTAAAGCTGTCTTCTGTAGGAATTTGCATCTGCAGAGGAAATCTACATTAGGGAGAAAATGGATACAAACAGGCTTTCTCTGAGGACCTCCTTATCTTCCTTTCCTGGATCTAGGAAGGATTAACTTACAGGCAAAAAAAAAAAAAAAAAAAAAAAAAGAAAGAAAAGAAAAGAAAGAAAAAAGCCTCTAAAAGCCTGACACTTTTAAAGGTCTGACAGAAACTTGGATGAGACAGGCTTCCATTTCTTCTCTTTTAGGGAAGTTCGGAGATTACCTGAAAGATTTCCATATGCATAATAAGACATCCTTCGCTCAACACGTCTTTCCTCCTCTCCCTCTCCCACAACCTGTTGCCCTACTTCAAGCCTGTATTCCTTTCTGTAGGGTATAAACATTTCAGTCATCTGAGTCTTCTTTGAGTCTCATATTTGCAGGACTCCCTGTCCATGTGCATATTAATACATTTTTCTTTTTCTCCTATTAATCTGCTTATTGTCAGTTCATTTTCATCATTTTCAGCAGAGCAGAAGTGATCCCTCTTTGCCCCTGTGTTAATATATGTGAAGTCTCTAGTGTGTCTGTGTACACTGTTACCCTCTTTGTTACTTAGATAGCTTTCTCAATGATTTTATTTAGGGTTTTCATCAAATAGTCAATGTCACCCTAGCAAAGAAGCCTCCTTAACCATACTACGTAACACATCATTCTGTTCACTTATTCTATCTTACTTTATATCATACTTTGTGTCCATACAATATATATTGTAATTAAATAAATTGATTAAATTTAATTATATGTTTGTTTTTATTTTCCATTTCTGTTGATTACCTAGAATGATTCCTGTTGCATGGTGGATATTAGAAAATACTCATGTGTTGAATGAATAAATAAAAAATAGGAGGTTAATTGGACCAGTATCGGACAATACAAGATAATATGCATGATAAGCACAGTATTGTATCATAATATGTAAATTATATCATACTATGATTTCTTATAGAATTTATCTCTGTAGATTGCTGTATCTGGAATGTACACCTTTTACAAAATTTGTCTTCTTGAAGTTTATCAAATGTTTAAGATCCATGTCAAATATCACTTGTTTCAAATATTTTCTGTTTATTAAAAATTGATACTATATTTTCCTCCTAGTAATTTCAAAACACAGTTCTATAAACTTATTTGTATTAAAGTGTGCATATTCAGTCCTATTTTAAAGAGGCTTTTTATTCTTCAAGGCTGCTATGATATTATAAATACCTTGAAGGCAAACACTTTGTTTTATGCCCACGAAAATTGATCATTGTGGCTATCGCAGAAATTTGATCATAGTTTTTGCGTTGAATTGAATTGACCATCTGGAGAAAAAAAACCTTTTTGTTTTGTTTTTCTCAGCCTTCCTGTAAAAAGATCCACCTTTCTAATCCACAGAAACACATATGCTCTAAAGACAGAATGCTTGCTTTCCATTCCCTTGTTAACCATTGGAATTACACCATAGCCATCTGTCTAATTAAGTGCTCTGCTCCGAACAGATTATCAAACTTCTCCCCCAGAAAGTCAAATGGTTACATTCTGGACTTGGTCCCTCAGTTAAGCACCAAGGTGCCTGGGAGACTGGCGCATTATTTCTCTAGGAATTTAATGGCTAAAATAAATGAAGCTCCAGAACTCAAAACCATATTCAGGTCAGAAAAGAGATATGGGGCTGTCTGGCTCCTGGAGAGGGCTGGAGTAAGGAGGAGACAATTTCAGGAGCAGAGATGCCCTTTTCTCTTATTTATTTATTTATGAGACAGAGTCTTGCTCTGTGGCTGGGCGCCAGGCTGGAGTGAGTGCAGTGGCGCTGTCTCGGCTCACTGCAACCCCCGCCTTCCGGGTTCAAGTAATTCTCCTGTCTCAGCCTCCCAAGTAGCTGGGACTACAGGTGTACACCACCACGCCCAGCTAATTTTTGTATTTTTAGTAGAGATGGGGTTTCACCATGTTGGCAGTATGGTCTCGATCGCTTGACCTCGTGATCTGTCTGCCTCGGCCTCCCAAAGTGTTGGGATTACAAGTGTGAGCCACCACGCCCATCTACCTTTTTCTTCTTTAAAAGCAGGGAGAAAAATCATTTTTCCTTATCCCTCACCTCTAGAGTGTCTGGATATTCATATAGGAAAAAAATCCCATTAGCTTTCACTGTGTCACAATAAAGATAAGTACTGGAACAAGGGGGAGCTGGCACACTTATAGACTCAAAGTAATAAGAACACTATCTCTGACATAGAAAACATCGTGTACACATTCAGAATAATATTAATAGAGGTGAATATTAAAAACTCAATACTATGTTAATACAACTTCAAAAAAAATTCTTCTGAGCACAATTAACATAGAGTTTTCTAGTTCTTTCCCCAGTTTACTTGCATAACTTTTCCCTTCATTTTATTCAACTCTTTGATCAAATGTTCCTTTTTTTCCCTTTCCCTTACACATGAAATGTTTTGATATTATTTATTTTTTTACTATGAACATATAACTTGGTTATAAGTTAGTTATAAATTGATGTTATATCTTCCTTTTATTAAATTTCAAAACGCAGTTCTATAAAGTTGTTCGTGTTAAAGTATACATGGTCAGTCTTATATTGAAGAGTTTTTTTTTTGGTTGGTGTAAGGTACAGAGAATGAGCTGTCCGTGGAGAGACAATTTTGAAGACAAGACAGAGTATGTATGCTGTACATTATAAATCATCATGTGGTTATATTTTAGAAAATTAAAATTGGAAATAATTAAAATAAAATATTGAACCATGCATTTTTATTGTTCATGCATGTCTTATAAAGGATGCTTGTAAGAATTAGAAGTGCTGTGACAATGAATACAGTCATGAAATGGTTCCATTAAATGTTTTAATCACTTCCCATCTTTACTATTGCAATTAACTCCTTTATTGTCTCTAAATTTCAAAATGTTGCAGAAAATAGCTCTCTTTCTAATTCTAGGGCACAACATCCCGGCATTCTTTTCTTTGTATCCTCTTATTAATTGAGTAACAGAGCTGGAAGTTTAATTTGTCTCATTATATGACTTACAGAAGTAAGTAATGCCTTTGCAGAAAAATGTTAAGAGAGTATAGAAGAGTCATAGCGTCGACGGATGGAAAGAACAAATAATTTTTTAAAAATAAGAAAAAGAAGAAAAGAAATTCATACATACAGATTATAAGAAACATACATGTTCAAAGTTCTCTATAAGAAGTGAAAAGGGAAACTTTTTAACTTCAAAAGATAAAAGTGGAATACAGTCTTGATCAGTATGTTCTATTATACTAGACCTTGAGGTTTCAAAAATAAAAATTTATAAGAAAAACAAAAAGAATGGTATGATAAATTATCTAAAATATCCTTCTTATTTACAAATTATTATTTTTTAAATGCAGAGATAAGGTATTTAACATAAATTTATAAAAGATCCATCAATATTTGTGAATCCCAGTTAGCAAAGACTATGCAGAGTTACAAAAATACATTAAATATTTGGAGCACAGTCTTTATTTTTATTTTTCTTTTGAGAACATGAAGAACAACAGTAAACTTTTACTATTAAAGCAATGAAATTATTTATTTATCTTTTGATTTCATATGGCATTTACTTTTTGTGATTTTTAATTTCTACATGTCTACACTAAATATGATGCTAACGCAAACCTTTGTCATGTGTTCAGTCATGTTACTCTTCACATAAATATTAAACGTTATGAGTATGTGATTTTAAAGTTGACATGTGTTTTCTAATTGTGTGTATTGTATTATTTAGCACTATTTAATTTTTGATTTTCAAATTGTAAATATCCTTCATTTCTACCAATATTTTCGGTAAACTGTGTTTGAATATCCACTTAAGTAAAAAAAAAAAAAAGATTCCAGTGTTTTATATCATCACACAGTAAGATAATTGATATTAAAACTTTCCATCTAAATTCAGTATCATAATTCTAAAATGTTGTATGTTTACTACCTCATTGCTTTATTGTTAGCACTTTCTGTATGCTTTTATACCCACATCTTTGTCCTTTGTTGCTCTAGCCTATTTATTATGTTTTTAATTTGAGCAAATTTTTTAGAAATAAAATTTGCTCTTATGTTTTATTTTCCATGATATGATATTTAAATAGTTATTTGGAAGATGATTAATTTGTTTTTACTATGTCAGAATATGTAATTGAGAATTTGCATTTATGAAAGAATTACTAGTTGATTTTTTTTCCTGTACAAGAAAAATAGAGTTCATAAAATATATGGTTTTGAAAAGCAGAGTCCAGGTTTCAGGGCTTTTTTTGCCTGTGATAATCTTGAGGAATATTAGTTGCTTCCCTTATTCTCCAATGCCTTGTAAAGTACTCAAATTAGTCTTATAACATCTGAGGTAAGGGAAAGGCTCAGTATGATGATCCCCAGCCTGGAGCTATTAATTTAATTATTGATACCTCACAGGTAAATTCTACTTAATTAAGGGGGAAAAAATGGGATGAAAAAGTATTTTATGAGCACATAATACATGTAAAAGTACTGCCAGCAATTAACTACATTACTATGGAAAATAGAGGTGAACTCAAGAAAAAAATATGTCTAAAATAATCATTTAAACATTTGTGGCTAGGCAATTTTTTATTTGGCCTTCCGGATAACAGCATGATTCTTGTTCAAAATATGTTCATTGTTCTCAGCTACTTGTCAGTGACTGGCAGTAATAAAAGTTGCTACACAATATGACTTGTGTCATTTTGTGCAAACTAATTTGTGGTCAAAGGAGAGTCACAAAGCATCCAGCTGGAATATAATTACTCGGTGATGATTATATAAAGAGTCAGTTAAGCCTGTGTCTTTGCAACCCATAGAGAAATGAAGATTTTATACTTATCAAGCTTATTAGATTGAAGTAAGGAAAAAAATTGAATTGCTTCGGATAGAATTATCTTTCAAGCAATTATGTAGTCTATCTGACCCACGCTATATTATACATTGTAGTCTAAGTACAAGCACTGTTTCTATAAGTATGTCTTTGCTTTGTACTTATACAAAATTTTGAGAGGCTATTAATATTCACAGTAATATATAATATTATTTTCCTCCAATTCCAATGTTTTATTTTACAAAGGGTTTTAATTTTAATACCTTTTTAGAAGAGGCTGAAACAAAGTAAGGAACAAAACCTTTCTAATTACAAACTTTTTAATTTGAACCTTCTTACGTTATTTAATGCATGCTTAAATGAATATATTATACCCATAATTTCCTAAACTATTATTTAAGACATACTTTGATAAATGCTAAGCTAGAGAAATTCAGGATTTATTATTTGGCCCCGTATTTTTGCCTGCCTTGGGATTCAAGTTGATTTTTCAGGAGATCTAACCCTGTTAGAGTGGCTGAATCTGACCTACCCTAAGTTTGTGTTAAGATTTTGAAACACATGATTATCCCTTTGCCCTCACTACCATTCATTGCAGTGTACATGTACACAAGCAACTGCATTCAAAGGAACAGCATTTCTTCTTGTGCATAGCCTTCATTCTTGTGAAAAGAAAGAGATGATAAAACCAACAACCAAGAGAACAGACCAGCAAACTATTCAATAGAGAATAACCTATTAATATAACTCACATAGGTGCTATGGTATAGAGTGCCTGGGTTATTACTGTAGATAAAGTAATATTTTTTTTTTTTTGTCAGAGGGCATGATAATAAAAAGGAGCCAACTATGTGAGGCTCAGGGTGTGTCAAGACCCAAGCAGGCACACAGAAACAGCAATCTTTATTTTAACCAAAATAATTTAATAAAAGGAATTGGTTAAATAGGCACGGGTAGAGAGTAATGTAACCACCTGATGGGTTCATCTTGCCTGCTGCCCAGATAGAGATGATTTATTAAGATAGGAGAATTGCAGTAGAGAAAGAGTTTAATACACATGGAACAGCTAAATTAGAGACTGAGTTTTATTATTACTCAAATTAGCCTCCCTGAAAATTCAGAGGCCAGAGGTTTTTAAAGATAGTTCAGCTGTCAGGGAGCTGGGAAATGGGGAGTGCTGACTGGGCTGGTCAGGGATGGCATCATAGGGAAGTGGAGCTTGTCTTCTTGTGCTAAGTTCTGGGTAGGGGCCACCAGACAGGATGAGCAAGTTTACCAATCTGGCTGGTACTGAGAGACTGTGTTAAGAAAAAAACTTCTCTTCCAGAGTCAACGAGGGGTGTGGTTTCAAAGGCAAGGGTTTCCCAGCACCACGCCTCCATCCACACCCCCATCCATGCCCCCAACCGGGTCCATAAAGTCTTTGTCTAGGTTTCCCACGGCTACGTAGAGGAATTCAGGTGAGCTTCTTTGTCCAAAAAGCCCGGGAAAGCTCTGGGAGAAGAGGGCTCTGTTGTGGACCAAGCAGCCAATCCGGTATCAGAGTCAAAGATCAATCACTCCAGAGGAAGTTTGAAAGAACTCCTCTCATGGGAAGAGAATATGAATGAGGCAGTTATAACTCCAGGATTAAAATTCCACTGCTCCTTACCTATATGGATTCCTTCTCCAGATTCCCCTCCCACAAGAGCATGGGAGCTCTCTCTTTCTTTCTCTCTCTGCCTAATAAATCACTTTTCTGCAAAACTCTTTGGGTTCATGATAATTATTCTAATGGTAAGCTCACCCTGCCTCCAGGGGCCCTTTCCCCATTCTTCCAGGTAAGAGAGGCCAAGGACCTCGGATGGGGAACTAAGAGTGTCTTTGGGACACCCCACACTGCATCCCCCGTTACAGTACCAGCTGGTCCATCAGAATGCAGGGTCTAAAAAAATACCTGTCACACTAATCTTAGGTTTTACAATCGTTATGTTAGCTATAGGAAGATTAAGGGAGGTTAGGAATCTCATAACCACTGGCTGCTGAGTCATAATTTCTAATCTTGTAGCTAATTCGTTGATTTTGCAAAGGCAGCCTGGTCCCTAAGCAAGAAGGGGTTTATTTAGAGGAGGGCTGTTACAATCTTTGTTTTAAAGTTGAATTATAAAGTAGGTAGAGCATGAAAGTTCACTCCTGTAATCCCAGCAGTCTAGCAGTCTGGGAGGCAGGAGTGGGCAAATTGCTTGAGCCCAGGAGTTTGAAACAGGCATGATGATGTGTGCCTGTAGCCCCAACTACTCAGGAGGCTAAGGTGGGGGATCATTGAGCCCAAGATGTAATGCTAGAGTGAACAATGATCAGGCCACTGTACTCCAGTCTGGGCAATAGGGTGAGATTGTGTCTCAACAAACGAAGAAACAAACAAACAAAATACTATATGAATTCCTCCTGTAGGTAGCTCAGCCTAAACTCAGAAATAAATAGGGCAGTTTAGAGGCTAGAAGCAAATGAAGTGGGTTAGGTCAGATTTCTTTCACTGTTGTAATTTTTGCAAAGATACTTTCAGTAAAATTGTAAACAAAATATTGAGCTAACACAGAGATAACACAGAAAAAAACAACTACCACCCTTAAGGATAGAGGAAACACGGGAAAAATGGGGACACTCAGAAACTGGAAGCTTGGAGGAAGCATCCACAGAGTCAACAGAGTACTGCATAGCTGTTGTTGGGACCACAGGAGCTTAGAGGAAGGAACCGTCAGAGCTGGTACTCAGACCTCTGAGGACAAGATGGCTGTCGCTGGTACCTCAGAAGGAAATATATCAGTTTTGTCGTTCTGCCTAACAAACTACCACAAACTTGAGGCTTAAAACAACATTCGTTTCTTATTCCACAGTCCTGTAAATCAGAAATCTGGGCAAGCTCAGCTACATTTTCTCCTCAGCTTCTAACAAGGCTAAAATCAAAATATACTGCAGCTAGGTTCTTATCTGGAGGATCTGGGGACGAGTCTCTTTGAGTTGTTGACAGGATTCAGTTCCTCTGGCTGTAGATCCGAGCCCCCCATTTTCTTGATGGCTATGAGCTAGGGACTGCATTTAGCTTCCAAATTTCCCTTGTATTCCTTATCACTTGCCCCCCTCAATCTTTAAGCCAGCAATGGCATGCCAAATCCTTCTGATTCTTTGAGTCTTTTTGAAACCTTTTGATTTCTCCTTCTGCATTGCTCCCTCGGCCACCAGACAGAGGAATTTCTCTGCTTCTAAATATTTTGGTTATTAGATTAGGACTGCCCAGACAATCTCTTCTTTTTAAGATTATACCATATAACATAACACAATCACAGGAGTAATAATCACATTTATGAGTTTTTGAACTATAGGGTAGAGACTCGTAGGAACTGTATTTGTTTTTAAGGGCTGTTCCCAAAATACCAAAGTACCAAAACCTGGATGATTTAAGCTAACAAAAATTTATTCTCCTACAGTTGTGCACACAAAAAGTTCAACATTGAGGTGTTGAACAATATCTCTGAAGGAAACCAAAATATTTTACCCCAAATATATTTTTTAATGTATTTTGAGATGGCTGCCACAGGGCCAGAAGACTAAAGTGGCCCTGCGAAGTTGCCTTTTGTGAAGGAAATTTGCACATTTAGAGAATCTTCATTAATACACCCAGACTTTCTCTTGTCTGGATCTAGGAGAGATTAACTGAGTCTGACACATTGAAAAGTCTGAAAGGAACATTTACTATCAATTCTTTCTGAGGACTGCTTTCTGTGTGGTTTCATCTACATAACAAGATCAACACTGCTAGCCAAGTCTCCTCTCCTCCACTCATAATCTGTCTTCCCACTGTAACCTGGTTTACCATGGTAACCTCTTGTTTTTTTCATGCTCTGAGCCCGTGTACTTTCTATAAACTCAAGGTGGTATATATATTTCTGTACTTCATTGAGGAGTTGGGTCTACTTTCTGAAGTTTACCTTGTATACCAGTTAAATAAATTTGTATACCCTTCCTCCTATTAATCTGACTTTTGTGAGTTAATTTTTCAGCAAACCATCAGAGGATTTTCAGGAACATTCAGAAAGCTACATTTCTTACTCAAAGTCTCTGAGAATGTTACCAAGTACCCCTATTTTTCCAAGAAAAAGAGAATGAGGTCTTTTAAATTACTTTTTCACTTTCCTCCATTTCTCTCTGCCCCCTCCTTCCTACTTAGATCTTTAGAATTGTAATTATAACTTTTTATCCCCCTGCCGTCAGACACTGCTGACAGGACAAGTTAATCCGACTATTTGCTTCGAAGCTCCAGAGCAAAACCCTCACCCACCTGGAGATTGCCTCAAGAGACAATGGTCAATTTACACCCCAAAGTATGCCTGCTATGAAACTCTCTCCTGGAGAATTTCAGCAAATTTTACAACATAGTTCTGCCCTTTAGACTCAAAGATGCCAACCTGACTCCCTGGTAGGTAAGGTACCAAAGTAAGTATGCAACCTTTACCTGCTCACATCCTCCCCTTCATGTCACCCATGCCAAGTGCCCTTTCAAAATAACCTGCTTGGCCGGGCGCTGTGGCTCACACCTGTAATCCTAGCACTTTGGGAGGCCGAGGTGGGTGGATCACCTGAGGTCAGGAGTTCAAGATCAGCCTGGTCATCATGGTAAAACCCCATCTTAAAAAAAAAAAATAAAATAAATAAATAAATAAATAAATAAATAAATAATAGCCTGTTCTCTGCTCCAAAAGTGAAGCAGTACCCTTAAGACAGGAAGCCTGTATTTCTTCCCCTAAACAGCTATCCAGGGAGGGGAGTGCTCTCTATAATAAGTATAAAAAACACTGCTTAGAGAAATCAAACACAAATAAATGGAAAAAACATCCCATGCTAATAGAGAGCATGAATCAATATCATTAGAATGACCACACTGCCCAAAGCAATTTCCAAATTCAATGCTATTCCTATCAAACAACCAATGACATTCTTCACAGAACTAGAAAATTTTTTTTAAGTTATATGGAACCAAAAGTGAACCTGAATAGCCAAGGCAATCCTAAGAAAAAAGAACAAAGTTGAAGGCATCACTTTCTCAACTTCAAACTATACAACATGGCTATGGTAATCAAAACAGCATGGTCCTCATATAAAACAGGCACACCAACCAATGGAATAGAATAGAACATCCAAAAATAAGGCTGCACCCCTCCAACCACTTGATTTTTGACAAAGCTGACAAAAACAAGCAAGGAAGAAAAGACTCCCTATTCAATAAATGGTTCTGGGAGAACTGGCTAGCCATATGCAGAAAACAAAAGACGGAATCCTTTCTTATGTCATATATAAAAATCAACTCAAGATGGATTAAAGACTTAACTGTAAAACCCCAAAGTATAAAAATCCTGGAAGACAATTGAGACATTACCATCCTGGACATTGGAACAGTCAAAGATTTTATGACAAGGACCCCAAAAGCAATCACAACAATAGCAAAAATTGACAAGTGAGATCTAATTAAATACAAGAGCTTCTGCACAGCAAAATAAGCTATCAACAGAGTAAAGAGTCTACAGAATAGGAGAAAAATTTTGCAAGTATACATCTGACAAAGTCTAACATTCAACATTTACAAAACATTTAAACATATTTACAAGAGAAAAACAAACAACCCCATTAAAAAGCGGGCAAAGGAAATGAGTAGACATTTTTTGAAAGAAAACATATGCAGCCAAAAACAAAAAAAAAAAGCTCAATATCACTGATCATTAGAAAAATGCAAATCAACACTACAATAAGATACCATTTTATACTGGTCAGAATGGCTATTACTAAAAAGTCAAAAAGTAACAGATACTGGTGAGGTTGTAGAGAACAGGGAATATTTATCCACTGTTGGTGAGAGGGTAAATTAGTTTAACCATTGTGGGAAGGAGTATGGTGTTTCCTCAAAGAGCTAAAAGCAGAATTACCATTCACTTCAGCAATTCCATTACTGGGTATATGTATACTCAGAAGAATATAAATCATTCTTCTATAAAGACACATTCATACAAATGTTCATTGCAGCACTATTCACAATAGCAAAGACATGGAATCAACCTAAATACCCATCAATAACACATTGGATAAAGAAAATGTGGTATATATACACCATAAAAAGAACTATGCCTCCAGAAAAAAGAACAAGATCATGTCTTTTGTGGGAACATGGATGAAGCTGTAGGCTATCGTCCTCAATAAACTAATGCAGGAACAGAAAACCAAATACCCATATATTCTCACTTATAGATGGGACCTAAATGATGAGAACTTACTGAGGAAGGAGACCCAGGCATCTAGGATCACTTTCCCCTTGATCTCCACATTGAATTTCAATAGAAGGCTGACCGACTAGCATCTCCTGAATCACCTTGCTGTAAATAGCAGGCATGGTATGGGGGAATCTTTCAGGAAGACACTGTTTTTACTTAAACAAGATCAAACCCCCACCCGACTCCTCCATCCGGAGACCAGAAACCTTTCACATGTAATTCCTAAGACTGTAAACCCAAGACCTTCTCATGTGTGATTTCTAAGGCTGTAATCTTAGATTTAAAATCTTAGGTGTAATATCTAGAGTGTGAGCCTATATAAAGGCAGAGCTTCTCTTTGTTGGCTGAGCTGGGTCATTTAGACAAATCATCGCCTAGCTCCGGGCCGAAATATTAATAATAAACTTCTTCCTTCCCAGTTCGGTGTTTGAGACGTCTGTTTCTTGAAGCCATTCCTGCTACATTATGAACACAAAGAAAAAAACAACAGACACTGGAGTCTGTGTGTAGAGTATGGAGGATGAGAGGACGGAGAGGAGCAGAAAAGATAACTATCTGATACTGGGTTTAATACCTAGGTGATGAAATAATCTGTACAACAAACTCCCATGACATGAGTTTGCCTATCTAACAAACTTTCACATGTTCCCTGAACATAAAATAAGTTAAAAAATATAAAATTAGAATAAAATCAAATAAAATAGCTTTAAGATATACAATCATGTCATCTGCAAATAGAGACAATTTGACTTCCTCCTTTCCTATTTGAATACCCTTTATTTCTTTTTCTTGCCTGATTGCTCTGGCTAGAACTTCCAGTACTATATTGAATAGGAGTGGTGAGAGTGGACATCCTTGTCTAGTGCCAGATTTCAAAGGGAATGCTTCTAGTTTTTGCCCATTCAGTA
>PVKV010025825.1:0-29025 GCA_004027835.1 Alouatta palliata | reverse complement strand
AAAAAGGGGAGGGACAGCGGGGGGTGGGGAGTTGGGGAGGGATAGCATGGGGAGAAATAACAGATACAGATGATGGGGAGGAAGGCAGCAAATCACACTGCCATGTGTGTACCTATGTAACAATCTTGCATGTTCTTCACATGTACCCCCAAACCTAAAATGCAATAAAAAGTATATATTATAAAAAAAAAAAAAAAAACTGTGTGACACAGAGCCATTTAATTAAATTTATAGTTTTGTACTAAAGTGTAACAGATAACTAAAATTACCTGTACTAAAGTGTAACAGGTAACTAAAGTTATGCTCCCTTCATTGTTGATAGAAGTAAAAGTCAGATTAAAAACACTTTTAGGTCAGACATGGTGGCTCACACCTATAATTGAGCACTTTGGGAGGCTGAGGTGAGTGGATCTCTGGAGCCCAAGAGTTCGAAATCAGCCTAGGCACCAAGATGAGACCCATCTCTAGAAAAAATGCAAAAAGATTAGTTGGGCATGGTGTGCACCTGTGTTCCCAGGTATTTGGCAGGCTGAGGTAGGAGGACCACTTAAGCCCAAGAAGTCAAGGCTGCAGTGAGCCGTGATGGAGCCACTGCACTCCAACCTAAGTGGCAGACAAGACCGTGTCACAAAAACAACCCCCCCTCCCAAAAAAAACCCAAAACCATTTTTAATAGCAAGACCCTGTCTCTACAAAAAATTAGTAAATTAGCCAGTCATGGTGGCACATGCCTGTAGTCCTAGCTACTTGGGAGGTTGAGGTGAGAGGATTACTTGAGCCCGGGAGTTGGAGGCTGCAGTGAGCTATGATTATGCCACTGTACTCCAGCCTGGGTGACAAGAGTGAGTCCCAGTCTCTCTCTCTCTCTGTCTGTCTCCCAGTATATATATATATATATATATATATATATATATATATATATATATATACATGTATATATATATATATATATACATATATACACATATATATATACATGTATACACACATATATATATACACACAGAGTGATTTATTTAATGAACAGATAAGTAATATGAATTTGATATGAGTAACATCTGAATATAAAGGCATGGAACTTGTACTATACATATGCCCTGAGAGAGAAATTACTGTTCTTTCTTCATTTCCTGTAATCTACCTGACCCTGCCGTGGCTGATGTTTCATGGTTAGGTCAGTGTATCTGATCACCAGCCTCACCTCTCTGATTGGGATTCACAAGTAGACCAAGGCTGGGCATGTCGCTCATGCTTGTAAGCCCAGCACTTTGGGAGGCCGAGGTGGGTGGATCGTTTGAGGTTCAGAGTTCAACACTAGCCTGGCCAACATGGTGAAACTCCATCTCTACTAAAAATACAAAAATTAGCTGAGCAGTAGTGGTACGTGCCTATAATCCCAGCTACTCAGGAGGCTGAGGCAGGAGAATTGCTTGAGCCTGGGAGGTGAAGGTTGCGGTGAGCCGAGATCACACCTCTGCACTCCAGTCTGGGTGACAGAGTGAGACCCTGTCTCAAAAATAAATAAATAAATAGATAAATAAATAAAAGTAGACCAGTCTCTGTGCTCTAATGTAATCAAAGGTCTTAGCTGATTTTTTAAACCTAAACTTGTAGGAGAATGTGGGAAGAATATGTGGTACTGTGAAATAGAGATTAATATATTAAAATCACATTAGAGAGATTAAAAATTGATTCCCAGCCTCATCATTTGACCACTTGTATTGAAACTTTACTTAAAATCTCAGAGATTATGTCAGCTATGATTACAGTTGTAGATCATCACACATTATAGCCAATTACACAGTCAGTTTTCTGTGGTTTTTGCAAGATGGCTGTCTACTGATCTGCTTTCCATTCTCAGTTACTTTTTATTTATTGTATCTTTCTCAAGTGGTCCCTGTGTATCTAAGCATTGCTTTACAGACATTTATATCTATAAGGTTGCCCATTTAGAGCATATTTTAAAGGAAGTCTATTTAAGTGAGCCATTTAGGGTAGCAGTGGCTTCTTATACTCTCATTTCTGGTTTAGAACAAAGGTCAGTGAGGGCAGTAACAAAAGATACTGACATTCAGAAGGAGTTGGGTCTGAAGTCATGGGTAGCTCAGAATAATTGAGTTTTCTTTTTTATTCTTTGGCTTCTATATGGTTATGCTTTGAAAAGATGAGGAGCGAGTGGGGCTCCATGTGAGGTAAAGGGGGCTTTGAGAGATGAATGAAGGGAAGACATATTGAGCCCTTTCTGACCCTAGACCACTGAGATAGGGGGTAATTATTAAAAACTTTCTACTGAAGAAGATACATGCAGAAAATAGATGTATTATAAGTGTATAGCTTGATATAATTTCACAGATTGAACACATCCATGTAACCAGCACCCAGATTAAGAAATAGAACATGACTAACACAGTCTCCTGTTTCTTTTTAGATACTACAGTTGACTCTTAAATAATTTGGGAGTTAGGGGTGCAGCTGAAAATCTAAGTATAATTTTGTTTCTCTCAAAATGTACCTACTAGTAGCCTCCTGTTGACTGGAAGCCTTACTGACTTAGTGAATAATGACATATATTTTAAGCATTCACAGCATACCTCACATTTCCTATTTTTTTTTTTTTTTGCTATTTCTAGGCTATGTGGTTTATCTGTGAGTTTTTTCAAATTGTTGCAAATCTCCAAAAAATTTTCTAATGTGTTTATTGAAAAAAATCTGCCTTTAAGTGGTCCCTTACAGTTCAAACCAGTGTTGTTCATGGATCAACTGTACCCTGCTCCGTGGATGACATGGATGACTACTCTCTTGACTTCTAGCAGCATAAATTAGTTTTGCATGTGTCTTTTCTTTGTATGTGTGTGTTTGTATGTATGTATGTGTGTGTGTGTAATATATAATGCAGATTGTACTCTTTTGTGTCTGGCTTCTCTCATTCAACAATATAATAGATTCCTGCATATTTTTGCATATAGTTTAGTTATTGATTGCTCATTTTCATTGCTATAGAGCATTACATTATGGGAGAACATAACAGTTTATTTATTTTACTAGATGTGGGTAATTGTTTGGGGTTACCCATCTGGGGCACCCTCCAGAGGAAATGGGAATTAAACAGAGTTTTTTCATCATAATGGTTTTAGGGGAGGTAGTACCAGCTTGTGCCCAGCTTCTGCTGTGATATGAGGGAGGAATCCAGACAGCAGCGAGAAGATCAAGACACGCTTGGGAGAATTGGGTGTGGTTTCATCAGTCCTTTACTGATTCCTGCTGCTCTTCCTGTGACTCACCATGTCCTTTCTCACGTTGTTCCCTACTGGCACATGCTTTGTACGTCCTCTTCTTTGTTATTATTACTCTCTCACAGCTCCTCCAAGGAGACTGTGCAGAACATATCAAACAACAGGCAACTGATGAATATTTAAAGTTCATTAGATGTTGATATTAAGTGTTAGGTAAGGGGCAAAGAGTTGAACATTGTGGGCTTGCCCTTGAGGAGCCTGTAGTATAGTTATCAATTCACAAGTATGGCTATGGGCCACATCCCTGGAAGCCAGTTGTACTGTAGAGTTCAGAGGCTTACATGGGTGGGCCGGGCTGGTAACATGACTCAAATGAATGGGGTTGCTCATAAGGAATGATGGGCATGGTGGAGAGTGAGTGTATATCCTCTGCCCAAATATCAACCCAACAAACCCTGTCCACCTCAATTTAGCAAGTCTACCACTTTCCAACCTTTAGGGAGTAGAGTCTTCATTATATAGTAAGAAAGTGCTCCTCAGGGGATTTGGGTGTTTTTATGGGCAAATTTTGTTTTTGTAAATAAAGTTTTATTTGCAAATTATGCTCATTTGTTTACATATTTTGCTGTAACTGCAGAGTTGAATAGTTGCAAAAGAGACCAGGGTTGAATAGTTGCAACAGTGACCATATGGCCTACAAAGCCTAAAATATTTACCATCTAGCCTTTACGAAAAAGTTTTCCAGCTCCTGCTTTACTTTATAAAAGCGAGGACATAGTAATCATAACCTAATCATGTAATAACCTGAGCCCATTAAATTTCATGTTAATGTTCTCATTCATGTATTCTTCCAACATTTATTGACAGAGTGCCTATTGTATTTCAGATATATAATGGTGATAATCAGATATGGTTCTTTGTCTTAAGGAGTTTAAAAGAGGCTCCTATATCACTTCTTGTCCTTTTGGCATTTGAAATTCCATTCTATGATTGTGCTTTCTACAAATCAAAAATGTGACATTGTGGTATAGGGGCATCCCCCGTCAGCTTTTCTAGTTAATGTAGGTAGCACCTTTCTGTGTGCACCAACCACATGGGGCTTATTGGCAGCATGACTGCTTTTAGAATATGGAATATGGAATATGGAAATAGAACTAAAAATCCTCAATTTAAAACTATTATGTTGGCTATCTTTATTAATTCTATAAATTTGATAAATACATAATTTGATTTTTGCTTCAGTAATGAGGAGTAGTATGTAATGTGATTTTTGCACAATTACTATAGTCTTAAAGGTCTTAATTGTTTACATGTGTTAATGCCAGATTGTTTGAAGGCAGCCATGTCTGGAGAAGGGCTGATGAGTTTTGAAGTGCTTATCAAAGCAAACCAAGCAGACCGCCAGTCTTGTGCTACTTTAATAATAAACCGCAATAGAAACAATAGCCAACCAAGATAATAAAGTTTGGAATGCAGCATAACAAATTAATCTGTCTCTGTGTGCTTATCTGTTTGCTTATCAAAGTTATAAAAGTTTGTTTTTTTTCTTAATAGGAGGATATAGGGGCAATATAATGAGCACAGAAAATATAGAAGTATTTTTTTTACATTAAGGAATTTGAAACTTGTTTTTAACATCTTTTAAACCTGTACAGCATTTTCACATGTGCTCGTATATATGTGTATGGATGGACACTGGGGCTGTGAGTGACTGCTCATTCACCACCCCTAGACTGTCCTCGGACCAATGTAAAGGAAGCAAATCAAACCATATCAGTGAGCCATCTTAAACCACGATGCCTGCATCATTGCCTTCTTTCAGCCTGAGAGGTCTTTTAGGAAGTGAGTATTTGTTTGGGTGTTGTAGTTGCAGTTATTTAGCTACGTGCAGTAATTCAAAGATGTGAAATGCAGGAAGCCCTGATCATACTTACACATCGATTTGGGAGACATCAGACATCAAATGGGATGCTATTTGTCACCTTTTGAGACAGTAACCTGGGTGACCCCCAGTGCTTTCCTCTGAAATCTTAGGCTCCTGAAGAAACCTAAGGGAAGGAATGTGAACTGATAGAATGAATAGCTTAATGAATGTAATGAAAACTCCAAACTGGGTTGTTTTGTTGCCAGAATTAATAAAGTTAAGATGTTGTTGATCTTTTTTTTTTTTTTTTTTTTTTTGAGTTAGAGTCTCGCACTGTTGCCCAGGCTAGAGTACAGTTGCGCGATCTCTGCTCACTGCAACCTCCATCTCCTGGGTTAAAGGAATTCTCCTGCCTCAGCCTCCGAGTAGCTGGGATTACAGGTACCTGCCACCATGCGTGGCTAATTTTTTGTAATTTTAGTGAAACTATGTTGGCCAGGCTGGTCTTGAACTCCTGAACTTGTGATCCACCTACCTCGGCCTCCCAAAGTGCTGGGATTACAAGTGTGAGTCACTGCGCCCAGCCGATCTTCTTTAGGAGGAAGAAATAATTTATATTCATTCATGTCTTCTACTTTTTGTCTTTAAAATGTTTTAAAGAATTCAATCCAGCTGATGCAGTGGCTCATGCCTGTAATCACAGCACTTTGGGAGGCTGAGGAGGGAGGATCACAAGGTCAGGAGTTTAGTAGAAACCCTGTCTCTACTAAAAATACAAAAAATTAGCCAGGCGTGGTGGTGGACACCTGTAATCCCAGCACCTTGGGAGACTGAGATAGGAGCATCACTTGAACCTGGGAGGCAAAGGTTGTAATGAGCCAAGATCAGGCCATTGCACTCCAGCTCAGGCAACAGTGTGAGACTCCATCTAAAAAAAAAAAAAAATTCAATCCTATCCTTTTTAGTAATGTATATGGATAGTTGTTTAGAGGAAAAATAAGAATTGAGAAGGCTGAGAAAATAAATATCACAGTAGTTTTCTTACAGAGCTGGAAACTGTAGGCTTAATTCTTTTGATTAAAAATAAAATTTTCTGAAACAAATTTTATGATAGGCCGAATCCCTTGTTCTGTGGTATTGGAAAAAATGAAGTCTGCTCTACATAATGTGGAGTTATCTTGTCAGGAAGTCCAACTTCAGAAGTGTTGCTTTGTCAAGACTAACTAATTAAAATGTACTTTATTAGTCCTCAAGTTTTATTTTTACAGAAGGGAAAGTACTGAAGTATAGGTAAATATACCTTGATAGACCAGAGTGCCTTGGTTGCAAGTGACAGAAAACCCAATTCTTAATCTATCTTGAGTGAAAAAATTTATGGGCTTAAGTAATTGCAAATCTAAGGAGGGGCTAGACTGAGGATCAAAATGATGTCATGAGGATTCATCTTGGCTACGTGTTTCTGGGCTCCAAATGGAGACTTCTAGCAGCTTCAGGTTTGCTTAATTACAAACAACCTTCCTGATCATGATGAGTCACATGCCTTGTGCTGGACCAGTGGCTATGGCCAGGGATATTGGCGTGTTCTGATTGGATAGCCAGATCATGTGTTTCACCCCAGGGCCTGAGGTCAGCACATCTGCTGCTGAAGATGAAACATAAATTGATGACAACTGGGAATGGTTCTCTCCAGAGGTGAATCAGGGCGGTTACCAAGTGAGTTGGAGGGTGCTGGGAGGTACACTATTATAATAGTAATTATTAATGTATCTTTTAATGGTTTGAAAAGCATTTTCAGGTATATTCTTGTTTGACCTTTAGGATATATTGGGGAGGCAGGATAAAGAAGTGATTAAGAACATGGATTCTAGGGCTAGACTAGATTCAGTTATTAGTTTGCATGAGCTTTTGACCAGTTACCCTCTTTGTATCTCAGTTTTCTCAAATGTGCAATGGGGATAAAGGTATTTACCTAAAAGAGCTCTGAGAAGAACCAAATTAATGGACATTTGCAGGGCACTTAGAGCAGTGCCTCATTCATGCTGGCCTCTCTATCCCTAGTTATTACTGTTAAAATAGCCCTGATGGCAGAGGAGCGAGTGTCCTCTTCATTTTTTAGACAAGAAAGTTCAGACTCACATGACCTGTAAGGGTCAACACTGGTTAGGACCTGACTTCTTTCCTATCCCCACACTTGCCTTTGTGTTATGACTGTGGGACATCTGGGGTAGTAATAAATCAAGGAAGCAGAAAGGGGAAAAAAAAAAAACACTAGAAAATAGGCCTGCATTATGGAAGTACCTGTGTGTACAGGAAAGGCAGTGTTTTTGTATATTCCACTTGAATGCTGGTCTTTAGCTTCCCATAGGAAGGGTGCCCCCAGGAACATTTAAGGGAACATTCCTAAGAGGAAATTTTTCCATTCTGCCGAGCTCATGCTTGGGACAATCAGCCATATCCAGGGTGGGGACTCATTTGGGAAATGTTTGCTGATGGTTTAATCTGATCCAATATTCTGAGCTTCAGAGGAGACAAAGCTTTGTGTGGTCAGGAGGTGATTTGAACCTGTCAGTGTGGTGTGAGGACAGAATTACTGACTCTTGAGAGGTTTGGACCACTGCAGAGTGCTGCTCTCATGACTGCTAGCCAGTTCTGTCTACAAATAGATGCCATTTGCTTTATTACTAATATTTTCCCACAATTGTTGAGAATGTTTTGTGGGAAATTATTCAAATGACTTAATGAAGGAGACTTTTTCTCGAGACTCAGATGTTGTTATGGCCTAGACATCTAGGGAGGGTCTTGTTGATCTCTGAGAACAACAGTGATTTCTTTGTATTATTTACTGTGGACCGAGGACATTGGAAGCTTAAAGTATTTGTGGGTAATCTCTGATACACTCCCAAGCTGTGCAGCTATGAAAGCAAGGAAAAACACAGCAGAAAACACAATTTTGGTGCTCTCTGCAGTGCTTTTGAGGAAAATTGGTGCTTGCCATTCAGCATTCACAAAGCTTGCTGGAGGGTCATGGCTGCTGCTTCACTGCGGGACAGGTTCTGCCCCGTAGTTGCTGTTTCCTCACTGACAGCCCCTGTGCCTGGGATGTGGGAATCTCAAGATTTTCATAAATGGCTCATGGCTTTGTCTTTTTTTCAATTTCTTTTGACAAGAAATTGTTTACCATGTAGATGTCTTCAAGAAGTTCACCTGTGAGTGCTACATAACCTTCTGTCTGGAGACATCTCATTGTTTTTGTTATTTCTTTAGATGGAGGATGTGGTGTCTGAGTATTGATTCCCACACCTGGCTTTACAATGACATTTATATTCCAAACAACAACACTTATTCAGAGAGTAAAGGGATTAGCTACTAATTCTGGAGAAATGATCCTAAGTTTGCCAAATATTTGTGGAAATCATAATAGGTTCTTACATGTAATCCCACTTATTCTGTTCTTACCTCCTTGGGAATCTTTTGCCTTGCTGTGTAGTCAGGGATTGAATATTAATAGTTTCCTCATTGCCTTTAAGCTGATCCCATTTTACATCTGAGAAAACAAGGTCAACCTTATTTCCTGTAATGCCAGCAACAAAAGCAATGACATTGTTATTCATTATGTGATAGGCACCACTCTGAGTTCTTTTGTTGATGATCCTATTGTATATTCTCCACACCTCTGTGATTATTATTTTATAGATGAGGAAATTGAGGTACCTGTGGCCTCAGGATATGGCTGAGTGGCACGGGTCTGCTCTTGGCATCACAGACACCGTACTGCTGACTGGTGTGGCCAGTGTCCAGGCCACGGTGTCTACCATTGGCTGCACATTAGAATCACCCAGAGGGATTTTAAAAGCATGGCATGTGCAGTTCCATAACTCCTCACCCCTTACATTCTTATTTACTCGGTTTGGCGTCTCAGGGGAAGTTGCTGTGCGTTCAGGACTGAGAATGTTTTTGAATTCGAGCAATAGCTCTTAAAATTTGGTCCCTGGTATGGCAGTATCAGGTAACTTATTAGAAGAGGAAATTCTCAGGCTCCACCCACACCTACTGAATTGAAACTCTGGGGGTGGGGTGCAGTGATCAGCGTATTTTAACAAGTCTTCTAGGTGATTCTTTTTAAAAAAAAATTGTAGTAAAAACACACAACATAACATTAGCCTTCTTAGCTCTTTTCGTGTGTACATTTCAGTGGTGTTAAGCATGTTCACACTGTTGTGCAGCAGATCTCCAGAACTTTTTGAGCTTGCAAATCTGAAACTCCATACCCATTAAAACTCATTAAACAAATCTCCTTTCCCTTCCATAACCCCTGGTAGGAACCATTCTACTTTTTGTTTTCATGAACTTGACTACTTCACATACTTTGTGTAGGTGGAACTCCAGGTGATTCTTAGGCATGCTGAAGTTTGAGAGCCACTGAACTCCAAAACTCGATTTGGCTCATCTCCCTATAGTCACCAACTCACATCATTAATATCAACCATATTGTAAATCCCGCACACTTGTGCGTGACCTGCTCTTTCTAGTCCTGAGTCTGCCACCTTGTTGTTCTGTCACTTGATCGAGTTACTTAATTTCCTTGAGGTGAATCCCTTGTCTCTATAAGTGGGGATTGGGAAGCTGGGGGGGCTTTAACTTGTAGAGCTGTGGTAAATGTGAAATCTTTAGACACTTGTGAAAGTAATTTGTAAGTTGTCAGGTGGTATAATCAAGAAATATTAGATGTAGATTGTAATCATTGTCTCTTTTTAAATTTCGGGTTTTGTTTTTGTTGCAGTCATACACTTTTGTTTTTTAAAGGGTTCTGTAGTTCCACAAGGCCTCTTAGGAAAGATTTAAGTTCCTATTCTGCTTGTTTCTCTTCCTCCTTCCCCATTTCTTATCTGGTGTTTATATAGTGTATAAACAGGATTCACAATGTGTTGTGTAGTATAGTATAGTTTGGTTACTTTAAAATTTCTTCACACACACAAATTGTGTTTTCCTTGGATTTAGTAATTGTATTTTTAAAAGTTTTTCTAGTGGTTAAACCACTACTTTAAACACAAACTATCTTCCATGTGAATTTCTTCTTAATACTTTAAGCCATATCAGCCATCTTATCAAATACATCTTGGAGACATTATTACCTGGAGTCTTACACTTTGCTCCCGTCCAGACTACTTGCTTTCTAGGCCTGCTGTGCACCACATCTTGGGATCCTCTCTTCAATATCTTTCTGGGAATTTCTTGTATCTTGCTTATATATTGGATTCCCAATTCCCCTCATCCTATTTTCCCATCTTTCTTGGTTTTCTCCCATATTTGAGTGGAACACATTTTCTGGAAGCATCCTAGCAAATTGCACATGAGAGGTAAGACTTTTGAGTTGTTATATTTCTGAGAATGTCACGTTCACATTGAATTTATAGTGTGGATGGGGATAGAATTCTAGGTTGGAAATCACTGAGCTTCAGAATGGTAAAGGCATTGCTCATTATCTTTTAGTATCTAGTGTTGATGGTGAGAAGGCTAAGACTGTCTAATTCCCAGTCCTTTGTAGGTGACTTCATTTTTCTTACTTTTTTCTCTTGGGTTTTTAGTTCTTCTCTTTATTTTCAGTGTTCTAAAATTTTATAATATTCCTTGGTGGGGTCTATTTTCATTTCTTGGAAACTTGCATCCTTAATTTTTAGAAATTTTCTCAAAGTGTGTCATTATTGAATTTCCCCCTCTGTTTTCTCTGTTCTTTCTTTCTGGAATTCTGTTAGATGTTGACTTACTGTCCTATGACTGCCTTACCTTTTCTTCTGCTTTCACACATCTGCTTTTCAGCTGTATTCTTAGGATATTTCCTGTGTTTACCTTACAACCCTTCTGTTCAATTTTTCATGTTTGTTATCATGGTTTTTTAAATTTTTTTGACAGTTTTAAAAAATTCTCTGATTGCTTTTGTTGTATAGAATCCTACTATTTCATGACAGTGTTTTCTCTTAGTTCTCTTAGGAGTAAATGATTATTTTTTAACATTTTTTTGCATAATTTTTATTTCTTTCAAGTTGCTTTTTTTCCTCTGTTTCTTTCATGTTAGATATTTTTTTTTTTTGTGATCTTTGAATGTCCATTCATGATTAAGAATGGGGCTTCACAGATTGGAAGATTTGACCTCTTTGGGCCTAATTTAGTTGCTATCATCTATCAGATTTCCAGCTTTAAAAAGCTTAATCTTTGCTCCTATTATCTTTGTCCTTGTAGATTTAGGCATTTAAAAAGAAATAATGTTGTCGTATTGGGGTTTTAGGAGGGAGAGGAGGTGAATATATGTGTTCATCCACTGTCTTTAACTGAAAGTCAATATAGAAGTCTTAAAAAAAAATCCAGGTCAGAATTTGTAGCCTTGGCATTTGCTCAGGCACATACCTGCGGTGGTGAGCATTAGCTTGGTGTTCTTTTATTTTTTAAGGCATGGTATATATTTAGATGGTCTCAGCAGAGATCTTGGCTTTCTTGTTAACTCTGCAGCAGCTGCCTTTTTTTCTCAGCTAAGAGCCTTTATTTCAGGTGCTAAAATACCAAAAAATGTATAAATGATAATTGGGCTTTGTGATGAAAAATAAGAATTGTAGAAAAAAATACTTATTGATGTTTCTGAAAGGAATTTTCCAAGGGTAAGCATATAATCCTTAGATTAAAATGCAGCTGACACATTAAGTCTTCTTACATGAAAAACTGAATTAATAGGCTTTAATGCCATTTGTCCTTGACCACCCACAAAGGGCATTCCTACAGGCTAAAGAGACTGGACATAAAAACAGCAAAGGGAGTGGGCTGTCTTTGTGATATTGATCCCTCATAAATACTTCAACAAAGCATTAAAGCTCAGACCATCAGAGAATAGGTAAAACGCTATTGTTAGCTTTTCTGATAGCAGGTCTCTGCAAAAATTAAGCAGTTTTAGGAAAGCAGAGTGGTTCTTTTACTGTAGGTCAGTTAGACCTTGGATTATTTCATGATCTGCTTTTTGTGGTGATAAGCTCAGTTGCTTCTTGTCTTTTCTGAACGTTGGATGTATCCTCTGTCAAATATCCATCTTTCCCTCTAGCTCACTGGAGCACAGCCCCTCAGATGAATGCCTTAGTCATTGTGTAGTAACCAAAATGGTCATTTCTGGTCCTGGCACTGATTAGATAACAGAAGTCCCCTTCACAAGCTTTGCAGCTCTGTGCAGTAGCAGCCCTTTAATAGCTGTAACTTCACCACTGGGAAAGGAAAGGAAAGCCTCTCTGCTTTCATGCTGATTGCCGTGGAAGCTTGCCCAAGATACTTCCTCTTGGATGTGCAGGGCTGTGTGCAAAACAGAGAAATTGCTTTCCACTTAAAAGTATTGGCCTGTTATTACTCTATGAACCTTTGAGGAAATCAGATTCAGAGGTTTCCTAAATATAGAAAGTTCCTTTCTCTCTTGTTATTAAAGCCACAAACAATCTAGGGGTATTCAGAGGTTTCCTAAATATAGAAAGTTCCTTTCTCTCTTGTTATTAAAGCCACAAACAATCTAGGGGTAATTTTATGTATTATTTTGAGGTTGCATTAAAATTAAGAGGAAGGACGGCACTGCAGAGATGCCTTGTTGTTTGTTGGGTTTCTTAAAAAGACTAAATATAAATAAATTATGAATTCTTGCACGTTAGGAAAGAGACCTTTTTTTTTTTTTGTTTAATTAACTACTCCCCCATTTCTCTATACTTGCTCTGTGTCTTCTGCATGCTCTCCAAATCTGTCTTCTTGTTTCCTAATGTATGTGGTAGTGAAATGAACCATAGGATCTATATCCATTACTTAGAAGACATAGACCAGGTTTTTTTTTGTTTTTTTGAAACAGTCTTGCACTGTCACCCAGATTGTAGTGCAGTGGCATGATCTCGGCTCACTGTAATCTCCGCCTCCTGGGTTCAAGCAATTCTCCTGCTTCAGCCTCCCAAGTAGCTGGGACTACAGGCATACACCACCACTCCCAGCTAATTCTTTTGTATTTTTAGTAGAGACAGGGTTTTACCATGTTGGCCAGGATGGTCTCGATCTCCTGACCTCGTGATCCACCCACCTCGACCTCCCAAAGTGCTGGGATTACAGGCATGAGCCACCATGCCCGGCCTAGACCAGGGGATTTTATTGCTAAGAGGGAAATCTGCAGAAGATGACAAATTAACTGACCAACACCCAGCTTGGGTTTTCCTGAGCTATGTCATCCCTGTTGATCATCACAGTTGCTGCCTCTGCCACAGTGCACTTTTAAAGCTCCAGCCCAAGCAAGTTACCCCTAGCTTAACGGAAGCAGCCTGAGTCTTCCGAAAGACACCTCTGCATTCTGAGGGCCAGCCAAAGAAACGAAACCTTCTTTATTAAAAAGAGAACTATCACTGTTCTTTGTAGAAACTACCAGTTTCTGATCTTGCCTAGAACTAGTTCACGCCCAGGGCTGAAAGTCTCAGCTCTATGCGGTATTTATAGATGACAGAATGAAAGAGTCAACGAAGAGCCAAATACATACAGTTTCCAAATGGATTTAGATTATTTGCTCATAGGACAACCATTGTTTAACATTCTTTTTCTTTGTCACCATGGTGTTGGCACTTAGTATGTGGTAATTATAATTGGATAATTTAATACACTTCTATTGACAGAAGCTTATGTATATACATTGTGGTGCAATGGGTGACATCAAAAGTGCTCTCAGGAAATGGAGAGTTGCATTTATGACATAGATGATTTTCTGATTCAAAAAATTTGTAAGCTATTATGAGACAGACAACAGCCTTGTCATTAGTCATTTGAGATTGTTATGAATAGGCCCCTCATCTGGTTGAGAATTCAAGTACTCAGCCTTTCTATGGGAAAAATTTTTCTTCAGACAGAATGTGAATGAAATATTCTATCTATTATGGGACTGCCCCTGCTTTTGGAGGGGGACGAGAAGAAAGGGTGGCATTTACGGAATTTGACTATTCTGCCAAAAGGGGTGTGCTCCTCCAGTGGCAGCTGTGGTGGCTGCTGGGAGGAAAGTGAGGAAAAGGGTGACTCTGAGACTAGTGTACTCAATGAGGGGCTTCAGAGGTTGCTGGCTTTTCACAAGAGACCTCAGTATATGACGCCTTGTGTGGAGGTCACAGTAATGACATTATTTGAGAGATTTACTGTTGGGTCTATAATGAGGATGAACTGGCCATTGCATTTAAAGAAGTTGAGTCTCACCGCAGGTTGAGCTGCCTCAGCACATGCGTTACCTCTCTTCTCAGTGGGTACCTCATGGATCAGAAGTCGGGGCCAAGTGAGAGTGTCAGGTGGTTGATGTGGTTTCCGTCTCCTGCTTGGCTCTTGCTGGGAAAGTGTCTGCGGGTCCCACTCCCTCTAACATGGGAAGTGATGCCAGAGGGAAAGGAAGAGGCAAGGCAGATGCCACTGAGGTTGGTGCTGTAGTGAACATACCTCAGCCCTAATGGGGCTAGGGCTCTGGGAGTAAAACAGCTTTGGGAAGGTCAGAAACATGTGTTGACATGAACAGTTACACTTCTTTGCTTTATTTCTCTTTTGATTTTCTGTGGAACTTAAAAAGCCTTTTGGAAGATATTGGAAATGTTTTTGCCATAGCTTTCTTGCTTTTGTTTTTTCCGTAGCCTTATTGAGGTATAATTTGTGTACAAAAACCTGAACATAATTAATGTATACAATTTGATGAGTTTAGACGTATGTATATACTTGTATTACCACCACCACAGTCAAGATAATAAACACATCCATCACCTCCAAAAGTTTTCCTGTGTCCTTTATGTGTTGGGCGGGGAGGGTGATGGGGGTAAGAGCACTTAATGTGAGATATACCCTCTTTTTAAAGTTTATTTTTTGAGACAGTGTCTTGCTGTTGCCCAGGCTGGAATGCAGTGGTGCGATCACAGCTCACTGCAGCCTCGAACTCCTGGGGTCAAGGGCTCCTCCTTCCTTACCTTCCCAAGTAACTGCAGGTGTGTAGTACCACACCTGGCTAATTTTTTTATTTTATAGAGATGGGGTCTTCCTGGGTTTCCCAGGCTGGTCTCGAACCCCTAGCTTCAAGTGATCCACCCACCGCAGCCTTCCAAAGCATTGGGATTATAGGCGTGAGCTTTAAAAAAGGAAGAAAATTCTACCATGTGAAACAACATGAATAGACCTGAAATTCATTATATTAAGTTAAATAAGTAAGTCAGAGAAGGACAAATACTACATGATTACCAGGAAATGGGGGTGGTAATACAAGTGTATATCTGTGCCTGGCCCAGATATACCTTCTTAAATTTTTAAGTGCACAATGTCTTATTGTTAACTATAGGCACTATGTTGTATAGCAAGTCCTTGGAACTTACTCATTTTGTTTAACTGTAACTTCATATCTATAGAACAACAGTTGTCCATATCCACCCCTATTTCCTGGTAATCATGTAGTATTTGTCCTTCTCTGACTGACTTATTTAACTTAATATAATGAATTTCAGGTCTATCCATGTTGCTTCACATGGTAGAATTTTCTTCTTTTTTAAGGCTGAGTATACTTTGGTATATGTATATACCACATTCTCTTTTTTAAATTTTTATGCTTTTAGTTGGCATATAACAATTATACATATTTGTGGGATACATAGTGAGATTTCAATACAATATAATGTGTTGTGATCAGATCAGGGTAATTAGCATATTCATCATATGAAACATTTATCATTTCTTTGTGCTGGGAACATTCAACATCTTCCTGCAGTACCACATTTCTTTATCCGTTCATCTGTTGATGGACATTTGTGTTGTTTCTATATCCTGGTTGTTGTGAATAATGCTGTGATAAACATGAGCGTGCAGGGATCTCCTCGAGATCCTGATTTCAGTTCTTTTGGTTACATATCCACAAGTGGGATCACTGGGTCATATGGTAGTTAGTTTTTAACGTTTTGAGAAATCTCTATCTTTTCTGCTTACATTCCCACCAGTAGGGTGCAAGGGTTCCAACTTTCCCTGACCTCACTAGCACTTGTTATCTTTTCTCTTTTAAACAGTAACCATTCTCACAGGTGTGAGGTGGTATCTCCTGGTGGTTTTGATTTGCATTTCTCTGATGATTAGTGATGTTGAGTGTTTTGTCATAAACCACTTGGCTATTTGGATGTCTTCTTTGGAGATAGGTCTATTCAATGCCCATTTTAAAATTTGGTTGTTTTTATTTGCCATTGAGTTTTTGAGTTTTTTATATGTTATAGATATTAATCTTTTTTCAGATATAAAGTTTGCAAATATTTTCCCCATTCCATAAGTTGCCTTTTCACTCTGTTGATTGTTTTCTTTGTTGTATAAAACCATATCTATTTTTTCTTTTCTTACCTGTGCTTTTGGTGTTATATCTAAGGAATCATTGCCAAATCTAATGTCAAGAAGCTTCATTACTATGTTTTCTTCTAAGAATTGTATAGTTTCAGATCTTATGTTCAAATCCTTAATCCATTTTGAGTGAATTTTTGTGTATGATGTAAGACATGGTTCAATTCCATTCTTTTGGATGTGGATATCCAGCTTTACCAGCACCCTTTATTGAAGAGACTATCCTTGCCCTATTGTGTGTTCTTGGCACCATTTTTGAAGATCAATTGGCCATATGTACATGAGTTTATTTCTGGGCTATTTTGTTCTATTGATCTGTATATTCATCTTTATGCCAGTACCATAATGTTTTGATTACTGTAGGTTTGTAATATATTTTGAAATCAGGAAGTGTGATATTTCCAGCTTTGTTCTTTGTTTTTCTTGCTCAAAATTGTTTTGGCTATTTGTGGCTCCATACAATTTTTAGGATTTTTTCATTCCTGTAAAAAATTATCTTTGGGAATTTGATCAGGATTACATTGAACTTGTAAATTTCTTTGGGTAGTATAGATATTTTAGCAATATTAATTCTTCCAATCAATGAACACGGGAAGTCTTTACATTTATGAGCAAAGTTTTATAGTTTTGTGTTCAAGTCTGTTATCTCCTAGGTTAGGTTTATTTCTAAATATTTTATTCTTTTTGGTGCTGTTGTAAATGAGTTGTTCTCTTCATTCCTTTTTTTGGATTGTTTTGTTGATGTACAGAAATACAACTTGTTTTTTGTATTGAATTCATTTATTCCAACAGTTTTTTGGTGAGATCTTCAGGGTTTTCTACATATAAGATTTTGTAATCTGCAAACAGATACTTTTATATTGGATACCTTTTATATCTTTTTCTTGCCTCATTTATCTGGCTGAGACTTCTAGTATTTTGAATAGAAGTAGTGAGTGTGGGACATTCTTGCATGTTCCAGAACTTAGAGGAAAAGCTTTCAGTTTTTCTTCATTGAGTGTGATTTTAGCTAGGGGCTTTTCATGTATGACCTTTATTGTGTTGGGGTAAGTTATACTTAATTTGACAGTTTTTATGGTGAAATTTAAAACATCATGTTGAATTTTGTTAGATGCTTTTTCTGTAGCTATTGAGATGATCATGTGACTTGGGCCAGCCCTTTCAAAGTACATGCAATGTTTACCCTGGTGCAACAGTGATAATAGGGACAGAAAGTTCTAAGAGGAAAGCTGGTCTATGGATGCCAGGTCTTCTGGAGGGTTCTCTCGTGGTGTTAAAAACCCTGATTTGTGTTCTGTTTTAAATAATGGAGATGAGACAAGTCCTGTAATTTATTTCACTACTGTGTAAATAAAAAAGGATATTTTTCTAACTGATAGGCATTCACGATTTATGTGTATTTAGTTTTACAAAATCAAGCAACTAGGCATCTTTGCAGTACAGCGTTTCCTATTTATTTTGGCAAGTTCATAGAGTCATAGTTTTAGCAATGAAAACTGTTCTTCAAATACATTCTTATGCAAAAACCCAGTGTACAAAACAGATGATTGTGGAGCTGCTGGGGTGGATGGAAGGGTTGCTCCCATCACCCCTTTCCTCTCTCTCCCTTCTTCCCCCCATCTGTCTCCCACCTCCCTTCCCATAACAACTGAAGAGACCTTAAGAACACTGCAGAGCACATTTGAAGCGGTGAATTCTGTCATTTCACAGGCAGGGAATTGTGAATTTTTTAGGTGTTGGCAATTGAATGAGAATGTTAGAGAACAAGCAACAGGTGGAGATGATTTACTGCTTTACCACCCTTCCCCTCACAAAAGGAGGGCTGCTTAGACTTTGATTCCTCAATTATCTGGAAAACCTGCGGTGGTTGGGTTACCTTGTATACTACAGTACTCTAGTATCCTTTGTTACAAAGCTAATTCCAGGTAGTTTCAGGAGTTGCTTCAGTTTGCCTAGAAGGGACACAACCCTGCAGGAGGTGGCCTTTGTCCTGGGTCCTGGATTTATAGAACATAGTGTGGTCAGGGGCTAGGGAATACCTGATGCAGTTCTTTTCCTAGTTAAAGAGAGTAGGTGGCTGACCTTGTGGTGAGAACTTCTACAAGATATGTGGTGATAGATTCTAATTTTCCTTTGTTGATCTTCAGTTGTTGTTAAAACCTTCTTTGATGGTGTGTGAGAGCCCAAATTCTGAAACAGATAGGACAGATCCAGGTGCAGTTGCTAGCTTCCTGACTGTGACCATATGAAAGTTACTTAACCTTCTAAACTGCTATTTTTCTTACCTGCAAAATGAGGATGCCATTTGCCTCAGAGTGATTTTAAGGATTAAACGGGATTATATGTATGTGTGCATGTGTGTGTGTGTGTATTTATACATTCATAAGATTTCTATATATAAATATTGATTTTATACCCATATATGGACTTTTATACCTATTATATATATGTGTTTATATATGCACATTAGATATGTCTAGTGCTTAAGTACCTGCCTGACACATAGTATGTATTAAATATACAGCAGATGTTACTATCATACTATTATATATTACTATATTATTCTGTAAGTATACTCAAGTATTGTGATGTGCTGGACACTGTGTGGTGCCACTCTCCATTTGCCAACCTCCCAGATACAGCAGCACTCACTGCAGGAAATGGAAAAGGTGCCAGGCTTTGCTTAAATTGTATCTAGATTCCAATTTGCTTTCCTTAGTTCATATCCTTCTGAGTCTTCAGCCTTTGTCTTTTCTTAATGACCAATGCATTCTCTTAAAGTCTTAACTATTGAAATTGATATTGGCCTGCTCATGACATTTCTCAGGGAGGGAATGTGAACTGCCTGGGCAATAGCAAAGTAGCCTCATGTAGATGTATTTTCTTCTTATTTTATTTTATTTTTTTACTTATTTCAGTTTACTTTTCCTTCATGGACACAAATGTATTTTCTTAATTTTTCTTTAAATTTTTAAAATTAAGATGTATTTTCTTACTTTTTTTTTTACTTATTTCAGTTTACTTTTCCTTCATGGACACAAATAATTATTTGTTTATAAAAACATTTACTAGGCAGCTATTTGTTTTTCTATTTCTTGCTAGTAATTTGATTAGAACTTTGGTCAGCAATGGATAACAAGTGTTTGCAGTTGGACTTGGTAAAATTCTTGCCAGAGGCGAAGACTCTTTTGGCAGTTAGCTTATCCAGAAGAATCATGGGTAGAATGTTTCTTTTACCATTTTAAAATTTTAATTTAATTTAATTTATTTTAAAACTTATTTTATTATTTTATTTTTTAAAGACAGGGTCTCTTTTGCCCAATGACGAGGCTGGAGTGCAGTAGTGTGATCATAACTCTCTGTAGCCTTGATTGCCTGAGCTCAAGTGATCCTCCCACCTCAGACTCCTGAGTAGCTGGGATTACAGGTACATGCTACCACTCCTGGCTAATTTTTTTAAAAAGTTTTTTGTAGATAACAGGATATTGCTATGTTGCCTAGGCTGGTCTCAAACTCCTGGGCTCAAGAAATTCTCCTTCTTTGGGCTCAGAAAGTGCTGAGATTATAAGTGTGAGCCACTTTGCCTGGCTCTACCCTTTTTAAACAGCAGAGAATCAAAATTAAATAGCAGAGAATCAAAAGGCCCTCAATACTGTGTTATTAGAACCCTAATAGGGCATCATGAGTACAGAGCAGTAGCTCATGGACCTTCATTGGGTCTGTCTTTCAATTCACTCCTTGGGTCTTTATTCTTATTTTTAAAAAGAATTTCATGTGTAATGCAGTGGCACTAGCTATACTGATAAAGGCCCAGATTATGTTGATTTTTTCAAGATTATTTTTAATAAAGTCATAATAGTTGAAGTCTACAAGGAATGTCTATTTCCTCTGAATCATTAACATTGTAAGGATTGACCTGAGTGTTAATAATGGATTTACTGGGAGAGGGTTTCTGTTAAGCACAGTGATTTTGTATAATTGAGCCCTCGTCCTTTACTAATTTTGGTATTGAGAGACCAAGATGATGAGATGAGATGCTGCAGGAGGTGCACTTTGTCCTGGGTCCTGGATTTACAGAACACAGTGTGATCAGGGGCCAAGGAATACCTGATGCAGTTCTCTTCCTAAAAAGATAGGTTGCTGACCTTGTGGTGTGTGACTTTTTCTGCAAGTAAGGAAGACTGGCTGAATTAGTAAAGACTATGAGGCTAATGCCTTCTATTTTTCCAGTGCTTTGTTTAGGGAATAAGAAGCTGGGAAACCTAGAAAAGTTTTCATGGCATCTTTCCCTTGGAGGGTCCACAGTTAGTAGTGCTTTGTTAATGTAAAATAGTTTTAAGAAATGTAACCATAAATTCCTAGAAGGTCAGCGGGTGGCCTTGAAAAAGAGCAAGGGAGAAGATGAACCATGATTGCTGTCACTGTGGCCTGCTAGGTGCTGGATGCAGTCTTGGGATCTTGTCACAGGCTCACACTAGCCTCCTAAGGGAGAGATCACCCCAGCTTCTTTGGAGGGGACCTGAAGACTTTAGGAGGGGAAGCTACCATCCAGCTTGCCTAAGAGTAGCTGAATCAGCACTGACCTCAGCTCTGTTTGTCTCCAAAGTCCATGATTTTAATGACTTCATGCTGTTGCTTCCTTGGTAGGAAAAACTTTCCTTTTTCTTTAAAATTTTCCAAAAAATTATTTATTTGGGGGAAATTGAGCTACCATGTTTTTTTCTTTTTTCTGGAGATGACATACCTGTTTTCTGATAAGAAATCTACCCCATAGTGCACTAAATCAAAGAAGACAAATGACCAGTAAAGCTGTTTGCTACCTCCTATTCATGCTGAGCTAGACCACTGGAGCACCATCTTAATGGGAGATATTTTTGACAGGAAGAAACTGCAGAATCCCTGCTTAACCCAGAGAACCTAACAGACTGGTTTATACAGAAAGGATGGAAAAAAACTTTCTACCAACTCTAAAACCTGTATTCTTTCTGCTATTTCAGATTCTTCCATTTCCTGGCATCCTTACTGTTCATCCCTTTTAAAAAAGTGAACTTCTAATCCATACTGTTTACCTATGTCTGTAAGCACCCCTCACAGCACTTACATTCCTTGCTTCTTTTCAACAAAGAAATACCACCTTGGTGTATTGTAGGTTGTTTTCCCTCTTTAACGTAGGGGAAAGATGTTTACAGGGTTGTAAACATAAGTTTTTGTGTGCTATCTTTAAAAAAAAACTTTACTTTTTTTTGAGATGAGGTCTCATTGTGTTTCCCAGCGTGTTCTGGAACCCTCGGCTCAAGCGATCCTCCTGCCTCAGCTACCTGAATAGCCGAGATTACAGGCCTAAGCCACAGCATCACCATCAATGTTTACTTTGAGTAGAGTAAGGCAATTTAGGAAGATGAACCTAGGACTGATGAATTGGATGGGAACGATGGGAATTCTGATGGGGTGGGCTTAGACATAGTGAAGGAAGGGAATTCAGACAGCTGGAGGGTAGACAGCAACGGATGCTGATGGGCTCTCTTTGGCTCAAAAATAATGTCGTTTTGTTCTTTCATGTGTTCATTCCTTCATTCCTTTCTTCCTTCATCCAAGCATTCATGCATTTACCAAGCATTTTTTGGTGGATATTTTTAAGCTCTGTTTGATGCTATATAAGAACAAAAAGTGAGAAAATTTAACTTCCTTCTTTTACTGGAAGAAAAAGTTTAAAAATAAAAATACATACATGCAGCTGTTTAAAAATGTTGCTCTTACGGTACTAGATGCTTTTTGTTTATAAAATTCAGATGTTTGGTATATTTTAGGTATGTGATGGTCAAAGCAAAAGTGTTTAGAAAATTGTGAAATTCTTATTCTACCTGCTTTTTTTCTAGTGAACTAGACAAATGCCCCCAAATCAATCCCTAAACCTTAAAGGTGGCAAGTGAATAAAATACAGAGGCAAAACAATATTTTGTCATTTTCTAAAATCATATAAATAAAAAATACTGTTATGAAATAAGAGATATGGTGGTTTAAAAATTTAGTATTTCTGTGAAGTCTGAAATCCAAGGATTGTTTGATTGAAGCAGGAAGGTACGTCTTTTCCCCTCTTTTCCCCCTGTGGAAAAAGAAACTTGAAGCATTTGAAATAAGTGTGTGCACGTGAGTGTCTATGTTTATTTTGTTAAGCTCACTTTATGATGTATCTAAAACAAGAATCCCAAACTCTAAGGCTTCTCAGGGCGAAGCAGGTAACATAAATTGGCTAAGTGGGTCAGATGTTAGATAACAGTGGAGGCTGGGCACTGGGACACAGGAGAGCCGCCTGCCCCCTGTAATAGGAGCAGCTGCTGCTTGGAGCTTGTTTCTCCTTGCCAAGTGGCAGCCCAAGTGGGGGGTGGGGAGGTGATCTTCCAATTTTCATGGAAATCCAGATTTTAAAGTCACTGATTAAAAATCTTAAATAGCACCAACACCATGTGTGTTGACCAAACCTGTCTGTGGGTTGCATTTGGCTCATGGGTCACCAGGAACTTCTTGGTTTTGCACCACTAGAATGTACAGTCAGCCCTTCATGTCTGTGGGTTCCACATCTGAGGATTCAACCAGCTGTGGACTGAAAATATTCAGGGGAAAAATCCCCTATAAAAATAACAATATGACAATAAAAAATATAGTATAGGCCTACTGTGGTGGCTCATGCCTGTAATCCCAGCACTTTGGGAGGCCGAGGCAGGTAGATCACGAGGTCAGGAGTTTGAGACCAGCCTGGCCTCAAACTCAGACATGGTGAAACCCCGTGTTTACTAAAAATACAAAAAATTAGCTGGGCATAGTGGTGGGCACCTGTAATCCCAGCTACTTGGGAGGCTGAGGCAGGAGAATCGCTTGAACCTGGGAGGCGGAGGTTGCAGTAAGCCGAGATTGTGCCACTGTGTTCCAGCCTGGGCGACATGGTGAGATTGTCTCAGAAAACAAACTAACAAAACAACCCCACAGTATAAAAACTATTTACATAGCATTTATGTTGTGTTAGGATTGATAAGTAATCTAGAGACGACTGAAAATATTCAAGAGGATGCTCATAGCATGCAAATGCTACACAGTTTTACATCAGAGACTTCAGCTTTATGGATTTTGTGTCTGCCAGAGGTCCTGAAACCAATCCCCTGTGGATACTGATGGACCACTGTACTGTATATAACTCAGAATGCTCACAAAATGGTTGCTATTTTATATTTGAAGTAACAATTTTCCAGCATTAATTATATAATTTCCAGTTGAATTTGAGTTGAAATGTCTCCAATTATGATGAGTTTAGCTATAAATGCATACCATAGTGCTTTGCATAAAGTAGGCCTTTAATAAAGATGTGTTAAACTGAACTGAATGTGAGGGGGTTTAATAACCCATAGCTTTTCAGTATACAAGAATCAGAGAGAAATTTAAAAGCAGAAGAAGCTCTCAACAGAGTAAAGTAAAAATCAATATATTTTCTGGTTTTAGTGTCCTCTGCTGTGTCAAGCAAATAGAGAAAGCATCTGTTTTCACAAACAAAGGTTTGTCAGCAAACATACCTCATACTTCAACAAACATAAAGGTTAAAGGTAAAAAAACCAGTGGGATACACTCATTGAATCCCATTTTTGTAGTATCAATCTTTGCTCAGTTTTGTTTTCTAGGTTGCCACTTCTCTGGCTTGACTTCTTTTGATGTTTTATTTTTTTCATCCTCCTGCACTTACGAAAGCCAAAGGTTATCAAAATTTTCCCACTCCTTTCCATGTGTTCTTGGTTGCAAATGAGAACTTAAGCAGAAAAGCAGTTATTGAAATAATATCCAGCAGTTATCAAAGGCATACTAGGTTTCCAGAACCACAGCAAAAACCATACCATAGGAACAATGAGCCACCATTGTGCTGGTGTCACCTCGTGAGGATGTCCTGAGGGCACTGTCCAGACAGTGTGTGGTTATCTCTATATTCTCCTCTGTCTCTGTCTCTTTGTGTTGCTTGCTCCAGATTCCAGGTCCTGGGTGGGAACATCTGATTATCACGGGCACACACTGGGTGCTGGGGATGGAAGAAGTGATGGCCTTCTCAGTATCTCTGAAGAGGTTTTCCCTTTACCTCACCAGTACTCACCCCAGCATAGGCAGCTCAGACCCTGGACGCTATTATGTTGACTTCCCAGAGGAAGGAGATGGGGGCATCTGAAGCCAACATGAGGTAAAGGAGTCAGATGCCATGTCATTCCTACGACTTGGTAGCTTGAGGCAGAAATGGAGGGTTCAGAGAGCATATGTTGCTTACCCAGGACACTTTTGGTAGGGTTGAGATTTTAACTCATTATGCCTGACTCCCAAACCCATGCCCTTAGCAACTTCTTTCCCAATGTATCTTCCGTGTAACATAAATGGTGGCATTGAGAAATGCTTTCCCGATCTCTACCCCAAAGGGTGCTTACTGCTTACTTTCTGTTCCAAGCAGATACAGTAGAAGTCAGTACTGCCCTGATGTAGATTATATTGTCATTTTTTTTTATTGGAGCAGTAAGTTCTTCAGTGGCAGTATAGATTATTTTGACACATATGGTTTTGTATAAAAATATATATTTTAATTTTTTCAGTGCATCCTCTGAAGACCTATTGTGTGTCTGCTAGGTAACAGACAGTGTGTACCAAGCCCAGGGATACTGACTTAAATAAGACAATTTGTGCTCCTTCAGAACTCACTCTGGAGCAAAAAAAGGGTAGGCAATGATAGATAAACCTCTTGCTTATTTAATAAAAAACTGACAAAGGAAAACGTTTGGGGGATAAAAAAATGTTTGAAGTCCATTGAGGAAAAGAAGAAAGTGACTTCTGCTAACCCTTCCCCCAACCCTCAACTGACTTACAATATGGGAATGGAGAAAGTGGATACGAGGAATGGGGTGAAACCTGCAGCCAGCTGAGGATGGTGGAGAGACATGAAGACCAGAAAGAGCACTAGGGCAAGTTCATCCAATGTGAACGTAGCCTTTTTAAATAATCTGATTATCTGCCATTGTCTCATTTTCTGCTGCTCTATGACATTTTTGTAATAAGAACATTATTTTATTGTAATCCATTAACTGTGAGTAATTCTCTTTTTTTGGAATCTTCTTTCTTGCTCATAAAGTGCCACATTAACTACCAATACATTTGAGTTGCATAATTTTGAGAGCTTTATAAACAAATGACTTTGCTATGGGTTATGTGCCCACCTGTGGGAACATTGCTGAGTTCTGATCGTCTCATGTGCTTGTGGTCTGACTGTCCCCATGGTCATCAGAGATGTGTGATCCCAAGAGGAAAAGCTAGAGTATTGGTTTAGCAGTAATGTTATATTGCAGGTGCCTTTAAATGATGTTGTGTTGTGTAGTTTATATAAATATATAAACATAAATATAAACATATTTATATAAACATAAAACTTAAATTTATAATCACAAAGTGAAGACAAGTTACCACACCTAGGCCAGGAAACAGACATTTGCTTGCACTCTAGAAGCCCTCTATGCCCATTTCCAGTCATGACCCCCTGCCATTCCCCCATAGGTAAGCACAATCCTGACTTTTAGTCACTTCCTTGCAGCATGTGTTTTCTGTCTCACACTGTGCCAAATCTTTTCTACCTGTGGATTCAGGAAAGCCAGTGGGCTGACGCATGGTCTCTCAGGTTGTCATGGTTAAAGTTTGTGCTGATGTGGCTGTCACAGGAACGTGTTTAGGTGCAGGAATGTTGTGTTCTGCATTTTAACATCAGGTTAGAGGAAAGGCTATGACGTTTGGCCTGAGGCCCAGTTTCTCACAGGCTCCAGGCGGTGCCTGCTTACAGGATCTGGTGTAAGGGCTGGTCCGGGAGCTCTGGGAACCGTCATCCAGGCTGCTCCTGGCACTTGGAAGTAGGTTGTCAGTACCTTCATTCCAAAGCACATGCAAGTGTAATCAGAAACCCTGGGCCTGTGAATTCTTGTAATTTAAACCCCAGTCACTATGGGACTGATTGTTAGAATGGGTTCCATAAAAAGCTTCTTATGTAAGAGGATTTAACATGATTTTAGTATCACTGTGTTCTATAGAAGTTCATTTCAGCTATGGTATAATATATTCCTGTAATCGAATTAGCAGTACATCAGCATTGTGTTATTTCAGTAGCTACAAGACTGTTTGCCCTGTGTGTACAGACCGCCCGTCCTGTAGGCATGGTCTTGGAATATGGTAAGGACCTCTTTCCCACCTGGCAAGAGAATGATGGTTTGAAAGCAGTGCCGGGGGCCGACTACAAGGCCCTGGGGGCCTGTCTTGTACTGCCACAGGCACTAGATGCCCCAGAGTGCCTAACAGGAAGCCAGCATCTGGAGCTACTTACTAGTTCGTGAATGAAGTTACTGCTCTCTTGCTCTGTAGGCTCCTGTTTGATTCTGAGAATGAGTTGATGAAGCTCTTGGGAACTTTGCTGCAGAGGTCTTCTTTTTACAGGAAGAGCTAGACAGAGCTCACCTAATAAGGACCAAAACAGTGACCAGATCGAGCAGGGAAATCTGTTTTGCAGAGAGTTCACCTGAAATCACAGGCAGATGCACAAGAAAAAGGGACACGGAACAAACCCTCCAGTTCCTAGAGTGTGGAGACAATATTTAGGCTGTGATTTAAGAGAGCGGATAACTTTCCTCTTACAGCATCTGCAATAGTGTTTTTCAAACATGCTCTACCAACCACCTGTGTCAGTCAGGGAGGTGGTATGGGGAGGGTGATGTTGGTGGCGAGGGTGTGTGTGTGTGCATGTGTGCGTGCACGTGTGCGTATGTCCATGCGTGTGTGTATGCACACTCAGAGAGTGTTTGTCAGAAATAAATTCCTGAGCCCTGTAGCAGATATACCAAACTATAATCTATAGGTGCAGAGGCCAGGAATCTGCATGTTAATCACATAACTGTTTTGTGCATAGTTGAATCCTAGAATCTCTGATCTAGAATAGTAGTTTCATTCATTCATTTTGGTAAAGATTAAGTTGGACTGTGAAGAAACTGAGACTTTTAAAGAAGAAAGAAAAGAGAGGGTAGGCCTCAGACATATTTGCTGATTTGAAAAAAAGAAACACACATGAACTAGGGTGGATTTTTCATACTATCTTGGAAGAGTGACCTGTTTTGTAAAATTTCTGAACCCAGATGATGATATGCTCTCTGGTGGCTTGGAGATGTCATTGCAACCTCTCCTTCCTTTCTCCCTTGCCTTGTCTGGGAGTGGGGTAGTGGGTGTACTTTTGGAATCTTCTGTGGGCAGAGGTCAACCTGAAATATTAGTGAGTAGAGATCAGCTAGTGAGCCTGGAAACTGGCTGTGGTTAATTTTCAGTCTCGGTTATTCCAAAAGCGAATTATTTCTCTGTCCTGCTTCCTTCTACCTTTCAGTTCAGTTAACTTAGTTCTCCTATGTCAATTAAGAGTTGGATAAACAAGAAGCATTTCAAACACCACATGGATTTCTAGTTCATTTTAGGTTGACCTTTCATTAAAGTGTCTACCATCAGTGTCTTTGGTAGCTGCTTTAAATCTTTCAGTGTTTATAAAGATTAAGACTTTGTTACTTTGAAGGTCATTCAGCAACTTCAAGAAATTGGCATCAATGTGACCAACTAAGCACAGCTCATTCTTAGAATTTCAGAATCATAGAAGGTTTGAGTTGGAAAAATTCCCAGAAATCCTCTAACCCAGCAGTACCTGTGATTAAGAGATTAAGCTCTGGACCCAGATTTAGGATTTAGGAATGTGTTCCATTCATGCTCTGCCAGTTGCTACTAGCTGTATTACTGAGTGCCTCAGTTTCCTCAGTTGTCAAATGAGGGTGGTAATACCTACTTTATTGTGCTATTATGGTATTGTAATGAATTGATGTATGCAAAATGCTGGGACTGGTGCCCAAAACAGGGTAAACACTCACATGATTTAGCAAGTGAAAAAAAGACCCAAAGAAATGTTGATTCTTCTGAGGTCATATTACTACTCCAAGGTTTAGAAACCAGGCCTTTTAATTCATAGTCTTATTATGTTTCTATTAATTGTACCAGTTAATCAGTTTTTAAACTGTGGATTCCAAAGTTTATATCTGCCATTGTAGGCACTAATATTTATGAAGCTCTGTCTAGTCTCAGTGCTCAGAGACGATTCTCAAATAATGAGGTGTGAATATAACATAAAGAGATGAAGACACACAGCAGGACTGTTCTGTCCCTTGCTGAGTAAAGCAGCCCTTAAAACTGTTAGGAAAACTGTATAAAAGGCATTGGGTGCAATGTTCTTTCCTCACTTTGCTCAGTGTCTGGCATTAACACTTGGCAATTGTATGGCTAGAGTCAGCAAGAAAAAACAAAATGATGTATATACTATTATATTATGTAATGAAAGAAAAATAAATTTTTCCTAAATGTATATAAACAGTTTATATATAACATCATTATGTAATATATATAACGTATTACATCTAAGTAACATGTAATGTGTTATATATTATATATTACATATTATGTATATATAAA